>JAVKPL010007923.1:0-31397 GCA_032173675.1 Gastrolobium villosum | reverse complement strand
GGAAAAGATTCTTTGAGAAACAAAGCACCATACATGCTACAACCCTGGGAGTCCCATAGTTGACTTAATCTGTTTATCACTATACCACGATAGAGGTCCAGAACAAATTATATAGAGAGTTAATAAATTATACTTTTAGTTTCTTCATTTCTTTAAAGGGGTTTGATTTTCTCAAGTTAAATGAGAATTCAATTCTCATATTGTAGAGATAAAAAAATATGTGGGACCCATGTGTTAGAAAAAATTATATGTAGTATCCACAGCACGGAAATCGAAGGGTGTGTAGGAAAATTTGAATTCTCATGTTAAATGAGAATTATAAAACCCTTCTTTAAATTTATAAATGTACTCTTTAATTGAGATATACACATAAAAACAAAGGGTTTTATAAGAGTTATGTTGTAGGAAAAGTGATTGTGTTATGTTATAGAGATTCATTTTGCATGCCGACGTTTTTTTTTTTTTTTGCTGTGGGCCCCACAAAATGTTGTAAGTGTAGGAAAATTTGTGAGGTCATGTTAAATGATAGATGATAAACCCAAAAACAAATATAATCTCATTGTCTTAACGAGATTAAAATACGGTTAACAATTTTCAACACGATCCATCGACACGACACGAAAATTTTATGTTCGAGTTAATCCGTTTTAAAATTCCTGTCTGTTCGGGTTAACAAAAATTGAAACAAAAATTTTTGTGTCATGTAACTTGTCAACTCAGTCCCGCGGGACATTTCTAACACAAGGCCATGGATGCGAAGAATATTTGAAACCACTCTCGAACCATCACACTCCAACCCAACTGCCCATGATATAGTAAGAACGGAATGGAAAGGCAAAAAAACGATTCTATACGCAGACGTGAAAGCTCTATCGATAGAAGCAGCCTATCTTTTTTTTTTTTAGGAACCCGAAACTAACATGCATTAATTTTCTTATAGGTTATTCATGTCATGTGTTGTAAACATGTTATTCATGTTTTATCATATCTTGTCATCCCGCATAATAAGTAACGCAATTTGTTGTTGTCAGGTTATTCGTGTCATGTTGTATCGTGTCAACCCATAAAATAAGCAGATCATATTTGTGTCAAAAGTTTTAACCCGATTTCAAATTCATGTCGTGTTCATGTTGACCCAAATTGTGCAGATCATATTCATATTCGTGTTGTGTCTGGTCGGGTCGTATTGACCCAAATTGTCATCTCCAAATTAAAATTTATAAATTCTCAATTATTAATTTTCACAACGTTATGATTTATTAAATTATATATATTAGTTAATTATGTGGACTTACCCAATTTTTCTACTCTAATATCTTAAACGAACATAATTTTAAGGGAAATAAACATCTCCTGTTTTAGGAAATGTTTTCTTTTCCTGCTTTGTCAGCTCGAAATGTAGCCTTAATTTTTTGGGAAATTATATTCTTCTGTCACATAAAAATAGACCTCTTATGCAATAGTTACTTTTTTTGAAGTGGGTCCCACTATTTAATAAAATAAAATAAAAAACTATTAATACGGTTTGCTTTGAGTGTGCAGGAAAATTCGATGTCTTCTAGTGATGAAGATAATATAACCCCTAGTTTTTTTCTTCTTCTAACTGGTGGGTCCCACTAAAATTTACTCTTTGCATAAACTTTTAACTTCTGCTACTCAATTGTAAGCCCCAATTTTGAACAAGGTAATAATATATTGGAAAAAATGTTTATCCTTTTAAATGACACAATTTATATCCTTTCACTTTCACAAAAAGGTGGGACTCACATCTTTATCTTTTTGTCAACTCTCTCTCCCCTCCTTTATCTATCTCTTTCTCTCTCTTAAAATGACATAATTTTACATCCTTCAAAATGACACACACTTTACCCTTCTAATATTGCATGACACAAAACACGCACACACACACAAATTTCTTTTTAATGAATTTTACCCAACTTTTGTATGTGCCACCTATTTTCTTTTTTTGGTATACAAGATAAAATTGTCCTAAAAGACATATCCACTCATAAGACATATCCACTCTTAAAGAATGTGGGGAGTGTTTGTTACGATGGAAAAAAAAAAAATTGTCCTAAAAAGTGGGGTAAGGAGAAAAGGTTAGCCATGTTTGGTAGAGGTGGCAATCAAGTTTTTTTTTTTGGGTTTTATATTTTTTCATTAAACATCAGAATTGAATTCTCATGTTGTAGAGACAAAAATCATGTGGGACCCGTATGTTAGAAAAAGTTATGTGTAGGATCCACGTTGGCACGGAAATCGAAGGGTGTGTAGGAAAATTCAAATTCTCATATTAAATGAGAATTATAAAATCTTTTTTTTACATAGAAACCACAGAAACTTTACCATTCAGAACATGGTAAATAAAACTACCTAAACTGAGGGAAATTGATAATAATTTTTGTTGACCAAAACACCCTTATTTTTTAGTCCTAGTTTATCAGATTCAGAACAACTTCAATTATATATATATATATATATATATATATATATATATATATATATATATATATTTTTGATAAACACTTCAATTGTATATTTAAATCGATAGATAGTTTCGTAACTTTGTTAATATTCCCATTATTTTTTAACTATCAACCAAATATAATATCAGTAAATTTAACTCAATTTTTCCGGAAAAATCTTAGTCTACCAAACACACTTTCTTAACTTACCGGACAACAAATATTTCCTACCATGTTCCTGACAAATTTTTATTCATGTTAAAAAAATATCTCCTGTACCCAACGGCAGACCTACGTGGTTTTTATTGTGTGCAAATGCAGACAGAAAGTTGAGGAAAAAAATTTCTTACATAGGATGTGTGATTCTAGTCAATTAAAAAAATAAAAAATAGGAAGATTAAAAGAAAAAAAGGTAAACTAAAGAGTGAAGGAGAATCATATGAGATTTTTCGAGTTTTTTTATGAAACAAAACTGGTCAACTTTGGATCAAATAGACATCGACAAATGTGGGTTTTTGATCGATTAACCCATACAATTATACTATATTTTACAAATGTCTTTTTGTTATATTTATTTATTTTTTAATTATCATTATCGATTATTTCCTTAAAACTTTGGTTGATTTACCAAAACTTTACTTTTGAAGTGGTCGAAGTAAAAATTGGATCATGTTTATGATCTTAAAAAAAAATCAGGGGCAGCACCCTCATATTCCCATCCTAAGTATGCAAACATAAAGAAAATTTCCTGGGTCCACCTGTGCCTGTACCAAACACCCCGTTAGAGATTATTAAGTTAGAATAATAAATCTGTCCTTTCTAAACCGGCTTCAACCGAACACGTCTTCAACTTTCGATCATTTATCTTATCAACATCTCTAGACGAAAACGATAGTTTTTTGGTTAGATAAAAAAGGTTGTTACACATTAATTCTTGCGTTCATAACACCTCATACATTATTTCCCGTTATAAAGTACATTTTAACTAAGGATTTAATATTTTCATATTATAATATATATTTATTTCCTACATATATAAAAATATGTGAGGCTTATGTGAGTTTATATAAAAAAAAATAAAAAATATGAATCTCATATACATGACAAACATTAAACTCTTTTAACTAATATTGAGTACTAGACAGATAGCATTAACAAAATTTTGTACAAATTGTCATTATCTTGGGTATAAATGTAATTATCATCTTTTACTTAAAAAAATGTAATTATCATCTAACTAGTTTGGGATAATTTCTGTTAATAAAAATAAACGATGTACAAAAAAAAAAAAAACAATTATACATACGAATATCATTAACAAAACTGAATTTGCATTATCTTAAATTGGTCTAACTTTTTTCAATCAATTTATTTGTAAAGAAATATTTCAACTCAAAGCTAAGTTAGTAATTGACGAACCTTCAATAATTTCATTTATATCTTTCTAACACACACTATAATATAAGAGGTCTTTGATCTTGAAACATGAATATTATACATGTTTATTTTACTTTGAATACCATATTAAATAATCATCCTATCTAAAAGCTTAAACTTACAAGTCATATATCTTTAATGATTTTATATTATATTATACAAAAAATCAATTCAATCCAATAATTTAAATTTTTGGTAAGATTATATTAATAATTATATATTTTAATTTATGATTAGTTTTAATTAATAATATCGTGAAAAAAACTCGTTACCAAAGCGATAGTGATAAAGAAATATACTATATATTGCCAGCTGGCAAAGATGTAATGCGTGTGTGTATAGATCAATAAACTTCTGTTATCGGCTTTACCTGCCGCCGTTACTATTATTCTCTTTTGGTTTTGTTTTACTTGATCCAACGAATGGCATTCTTTTCAAAATAGTATTTTGTCGTAGATTACATCAAATCTCGAAGCATTTTAAAACCTGAATGACGTTTCTGCTTTTCTCGCCTTATCATCGAACACTTCAAACCTGGCTGGTAGATCTGAGAATTTTATTGGTGGGTGATATATAATCCATTCCAAAAATTTTCAAAGAAATTGGAGATCTTTTCTCACTCTAGTGAGAAATCAGTGTCTAACCTTACTTAAACTTTCATTTTTAACATAAGAGTTGATGAAAAGACTGGGAAGAAATTAAATATAAGGAAAAATAGAGAATATATGCACGGTAGTTTCCTAGATAGAAATCAAATTTCTTAAGTTGGTTGTAATTATTAACCAGTTAATTTTTCGTAACACACTTCACATAAATATGATTTAAAACGGGTTGGATATGAAGCGGCACTGATTGACTTGTCCTTTAAAAAAAAAAAAAAATTCAAAATGAGTTGGGTCTTACTTATTAGCATTTATAACAAATCTTGTTGGAATGACGCGAAGAAAGTAAAAGGGACACATGGATCGCAGAGATCTAGTACAGTGGTACCGTAGTCGATCTCGGGTTTATTTTATTTTATTTTTTCTATTAGTTTTGCCTTAGCCTCATCAATAACTACTATTATTTAGTTGTATAAAAAAAAACTACTATTATTTAGGATTTTTAACTCTTTATATTCTCTATATAAATAAATTGTTTTCTAATAGTCAAATATTATTTCACATAACTTACCTTGGGTGAATCAATACAAATTCATGTCTTCAATCTTTTTTCCTTCCCTCTTTTTTATTTGTTATTTGTGTGTGTGTGTGATTGTTCGTGCCAACATTTCTTTCTTCAATTTCCACATTTAAATTATAAAGTCCATAATCTTAACTTGATATCCACTAAACAAATTATTATTATTATTATTTTTTTGTGAAAACTAAACAAATTATTTTACTAGTATATAGTTGATATTCAATTTTTTTTTATGGTGAGAATCTCTATTTTATTTAGACTGTACTAATTTAGATGACCATATTTGATAAAAATACTCAAATCCACAAGATTAAATCATTATATGATATTTGAATTTTTATTTTATTTTTATTATTTAAGTGAAGTGATTCACCAATTTATTATAAAACAAGATGTGTTGATATTCAATTAATCCATTCTCGTGAATTAATTCATTCCATCATAAATTTGTCAAGTTAAATGCAGGTAAGATTTAAATGAATCATTCTTTTCACCAAAAAAAGAAATGAATCATTCTAACCCTTCCCGTGTGGGCTTCGCAGTTTCTAGAAACATAAGTGATTACTTGATGGGAAAAATTACTCTTATGTTACATGTGATAATTTTCTCTCCTACACATCCTTCGATCACTGTGTCACTTTTTTTTTCAGGTGATAGAACCCATAAATTTATCTCTATAACACGAGATAACTTATTTCCTTTAACATAATATTAATAAAATCGTCACTTAAAATCCTAAATGATATTATTTTTAATAGTTGGACTCTCAAAATTTTGACTTAGTCTTTTAGTACACAACTTTTATTCTCATCTTTTCTATAAATCTCATAAGACTTAGAGATAGCAAATTAGGTTAGCCCCCACCAACCCGTTGTCAACTCACTAAAAGTGGGTTAGAACGAGTTGGTCCACCTCTTGTTTTACGATGGATTTGCGAGTTAACCAACTTAAACGTAAAAAGTTAAATTTATTTTTTAAAAAAATTTTATAATATTATTTAATTTCATCTCATACTCAATTTTATTTTTTCCATTCTCAAACATAAATGTATGTTAATATTTAATTGGACATTCTTTAAGAACTCATTTTTTGCTTCCATATATAAATAATTTTTATTAATATTTTTTTTAGGGAAACACTAAGATAAATTTTTTGAATATCAATAAAGCTTATTATGACAAATAAAATATTATTTAATATTAAAAAAATTGATCGGAGAGGCCAACCCCATCGTACGATGAATTGAATCCATTTTGATTTACCTTTATACAAGCGGGTTGAAACAAGTTGAACTATTAAAAATACCAACCCAATCCGTTATTTACAATGGATTAAATGAATTATCTTTGTTAAGAGTGTTAGTGTAGAAGTCCCACATTGTGTGTGTCTCATTGTATTCTTCAATTGGTTTGCTATATAATAGAACCAATGTTGTGTAGTTTAACACAACAAGGATTACTATCAATTCCTCTTGTATCTTGATATTTAACATGGTATCAAGAGCCTAAGGAACGTTTGAATTTTTTTTTTTTTCGGTGAACCCATTGTTTATCATAGTTTACAAATTTTTTTTTCCCCGGAACTGTCTCGTTGTCAGTTTCCGGGCGCTTGTGGAGGCGCGTGCAGACTCCGTTCCGGCCACAACTGGTTGCGATTTTTTTTTCGTCTTGCTGAGACGATTCTGGATCCGGTCTTATTTTTCTGATCCCTCTTCTTCCGGTTAGTTGTGTGATCAGTCTTTTTGGATTTTTTTTTTTTTTTTTTTCCTCTACTCTTGATTATGGACTCTCCCGTCTCCAATGTTTCTGGGTCTCCGGCTGGTAATAAGTCTGAGAAGCAACCATCAGGTCCTACTACATCTATTGCTCCCACTGGTAATTCTTTTGCTGGAATCTCTCAGTTGCACTCTATAGGCCCTTGGACTCTTGATTCTGGGGCTTCTGATCACATTTCTGGTAATAAGTCCTTATTCACTTCCCTTTGTACTACTGGTTCTTTTCCCACTATTACTATGGCCAATGGGTCTCTGGTCCAATCACGGGGTATTGGCACGGTTCTTCTTTTACCTAATTTATCTCTGGATCATGTTCTCTATGTTCCAGATTCTCCTTTTAACTTACTTTCTATTAGTCGTTTGACAAAATCCATTGACTGTGTTGTTTCTTTTACTAAAACCTCTGTCATCTTTCAGGATCGGAGTTCGGGGAAGGAGATTATCAGAGGATGTGAGTCTCAAGGCCTCTATCAACTATTTCCATCTTATTCAGCCTGCTCCACTGTGGACTCTCCTCTTACTATACATGCTCGTCTGGGCCATCCTAGTCTTACAAAGCTTCAGAAGATGGTTCCACATTTATCGTCTCTTTCTAAATTAAATTGTGAGTCTTGTCAGTATGGGAAACATACTCGTAGTACGTTCCCAAGTCGTCTTAGCCGTCAAGCTGTTTCTCCTTTTTCTGTGGTCCACTCTGATATTTGGGGACCAAGTCGTCATTCTTCTACTTTAGGGTTTAAGTATTTTGTTACTTTTATTGATGATTATTCCAGGTGTACTTGGTTATTTTTAATGAAAAATCGGTCTGAGTTGTTTTCTATTTTTCAGTTATTTTACAATGAAATCAAAACTCAATTTGGTATTCCTATTCGTACTTTTCGTAGTGATAATGCATGTGAGTACTTATCTCATCAATTTCAACAATTCTTTTCATCTCATGGCATTCTCCATCAAACATCTTGCCCTTATACACCTCAACAAAATGGTGTAGCCGAGCGCAAGAATCGCCATCTGGTTGAAACCACTCGTGCCTTGTTAATTGATGGTAATGTTCCATACACATTCTGGGGTGATGCTATACTTACTGCATGCTATCTCATTAATCGCATGCCATCATCTGTTCTCAATCATAAGGTACCTCACTCTATTTTATTTCCCCATCAAACTTTATATCCTTTAACTCCACATGTGTTTGGTTCTACGTGTTTTGTTCATCATCTTGGTCTAGGTTTGGATAAATTAGCTCCCAAGTCTCATAAATGTGTTTTTCTGGGTTATCCTCGGTCTCAGAAGGGTTACCGTTGCTACTCTCCCACTTTACGTCGATACTTTATCTCGGCGGATGTCTCCTTTTTTGAATCAGTTCCCTTTTTTGGATCCTCTACTACTCCTGTGGATACTGATTCTGTACAGCCATCCTTCCCAAGTGACCTTCTTTACCTTCCGTCTTTACCCAACCATGTTTCTGACTCTCCTTCTATCACCTCTTCTGCTGATGAGATCGAGCCTAATTCGTCAGATGTATCCGTGGACTCACATTCAACTGCATCTCCTCCCACGGCTTCGGTCCCACCTTCGGATAGTGACCTTCCCATTGCTCTTCGTAAGGGTACTCGTGATACTCGCCCTCCGGCCAGGTATGCAGTCAATCTCAGTTATCATCGTCTTTCTCCATCATATTTTGCTTGCCTTTCCTCTTTGTCCTCTGTATCTGTCCCTAAGACTACAGGTGATGCACTTTCACATTCGGGATGGAGACAAGCTATGATTGATGAAATGAGTGCTCTTCATCATAATGGCACATGGGATCTGGTACCTCTTCCTTCTGGAAAATCTGTGGTTGGTTGCCGATGGATTTATGCTGTTAAGGTTGGACCTGATGGTCAAGTGGATCGTCTTAAAGCTCGCTTGGTGGCGAAGGGTTTCACTCAGGTCTTTGGCTTGGATTTTATTGATACTTTTTCTCCTGTGGCGAAAATGTCTACTGTTCGCCTTTTTATTGCCATGGCTGCTATTCGCCATTGGCCTCTCTACCAACTGGATATCAAGAATGCTTTTCTTCATGGTGATCTTGAGGAAGAAATTTATATGGAGCAACCTCCTGGATTTGTTGCTCAGGGGGAGTCAGGACTTGTTTGTCGTCTTCGTAAGTCTCTCTATGGCCTCAAACAATCTCCAAGAGCTTGGTTTGGTAAATTTAGCAGTGTTGTTCAACAATTTGGCATGACTCGGAGTGCAGCTGATCATTCTCTCTTTTTTCGTCATTCTGCTTCTGGTTCTATTTATCTGGTGGTATATGTGGATGATATTGTCATCACAGGTAGTGATCAACATGGGATCACTCGATTGAAACAACACTTATGTCATCATTTTCAGACTAAGGATCTTGGGAAACTTCGATACTTCTTAGGAATCGAGGTGGCCCAATCTAAATCTGGTGTTGTGATATCTCAGAGGAAATATGCTCTGGATATTCTTGAAGAAACTGCTCTGTTAAATTCAAAATCTGTTGAAACTCCTATGGATCCAAGTATCAAGCTTCTACCAAATCAGGGGGAGCGCTTTTCAGATCCTGAGCAGTATAGAAGATTGGTTGGAAAATTGAACTACCTCACAGTCACTCGGCATGATATTTCCTTTGCAGTTAGTGTTGTCAGTCAATTTCTCAATTCTCCATGTCAAGAACATTGGAATGCAGTCATTCGTATTCTTAAGTATATCAAGGCATCTCCAGGAAAAGGCCTTGAATATGAAGATAAAGGTCATGATAAATTGGTTGGGTACTGTGATGCTGATTGGGCTGGTTGTCCAACTGATAGGAGATCTACTTCTGGGTATTGTGTCTTTGTTGGAGGCAACTTGATTTCCTGGAAAAGTAAGAAACAAAGCGTAGTTGCCAGATCAAGTGCTGAAGCAGAATACCGCTCCATGGCGACTACTACTTGCGAGCTCATCTGGCTTAAACAACTTCTCAGAGAGCTTAAGTTTGGAGACACTGGACATGCAACTCTCATTTGTGATAATCAAGCAGCTCTACACATTTCATCAAATCCAGTGTTTCATGAAAGAACCAAACATATAGAAATAGATTGTCACTTTGTTCGAGAAAAGATTCTTGCTGGTGAAATTAAAACTAGCTTTGTACCCTCTAATGAGCAATTAGCAGATGTGTTTACAAAATCTTTGAGGGGCCCTCGAATAGAGTTTATTTGTAACAAGCTTGGTGCATATGACTTATATGCTCCAGCTTGAGGGGGAGTGTTGTAAATGATAGTTTAGAATAGTAGTATAGAAGTCCCACATCGAGTATATGATAGTTTAGAATAGTAGTATAGAAGTCCCACATCGAGTATATCTGTTTGTATTTTCTTTCTTTTAAGTTATATAATAGACTCCGCTGTGTAGTTGATACACACAGTATTATTTTCAAATGTTCCTCTCTTCTCTTTCAAATGTTCCAGCACAGTTGTCTTTGCCGATGATAATTCCGGCTCCGAAGTTCCTCTTGAGGGGGAGCACTTTCCATGTTGCTGATGGTCATTCCAGCACAGTTGTCTTTGCCGATGATAATTCCGGCTCCGAAGTTCCTCTTGAGGGGGAGCACTTTCCATGTTGCTGATGGTCATTCCAGCACAGTTGTCTTTGCCGATGATAATTCCGGCTCCGAAGTTCCTCTTGAGGGGGAGCACTTTCCATGTTGCTGATGGTCATTCCAGCACAGTTGTCTTTGTCGATGATAATTCCGGCACCGAAGTTCCTCTTGAGGGGGAGCACCGTCCATGTTGCTGATGGTCATTCCAGCACTGTTGTCTTTGCCGATGATAATTCCGGCATCTTCCATACCGTCATCCATGTTGCTGATGGTCATTCCAGCACAGATGTCTTTGCCGATGATCATTCCGGCATCTTCCATGTTGATGTTCATTCCGACGCCATTTTTAGCACATTGTTGATTTTTGGTTTCTCATATAGGAGATTTATTTTGATGTTATGTTACTTGGTCATTTCATTTTGTTGATGTAGCACTGTTGCTTTTGGTTCCTAATAGGAGTATTATTTATGTATCAAGCTTGTAGCATATGATCTATATGCTACAGCTTGAGGGGGAGTGTTAAGAGTGTTAGTGTAGAAGTCCCACATTGTGTGTGTCTCATTGTATTCTTCAATTGGTTTGCTATATAATAGAACCAATGTTGTGTAGTTTAACACAACAAGGATTACTATCAATTCCTCTTGTATCTTGATATTTAACAATCTTGATAAATTAAATTTGTTTTGCTGTTTATAAAAAAAAAAAAATTGTTTTGCCAACTCAATTGCAAATATATAAATTCTTTTTTTAAAAAAATATTTTAATTAATTCCTCGTTTTAGATTAAGATTTTAAATCCCTTCTAAATAATAAAAATCGAACAAATATTTATATTCATATCTGCACAGTTCTTTAATGTCAATTAAACTACTGTAATTTGTTTCAAATATACAAATCCTAAATAATCAGCATAAAAGCAAAGCAAATCCAGCAACCGTCCACAAATGAATTAATTAAAAGGGTGGCAAGAGTTTGACTTTTGAGTATGTTATGGTGTTTGGAATTTGGAATAATTAGCGACTAGTTCCACACCACTTTCCGTACGGTCAACACATAGAAACTCTCTCAGAAGAGAAGCGTTTGAGTCGGTGCTTTTGCCTTTTTGGAGCCTCCTGTCTTCGTTAGCGCGTTGCATTTTAATTGTTTTTTGTTCTCTCCTTTTCAGCTTCATTTCAGTGTTCACATTTAGCAGAGACACTGAACAGTGACCGTTGAATCTGAATCAAAAGAGACCAAACGAAGAGAAGAGAAATCACTGACACACTATACAGACCATAGCTGGCATTGTTTAATTCACACGCATGCATTCCAGCTATGTTTTGGTTTGGTGCCTCTTCGTACCTCACTACTATTCTTATTTTTACCTGTGTAATTTTTATTTTTTTTAGTTCTCATTCAGTTCATATTTCGAATTACATTCATTCGAACATTTATCATATCAGAGTAACTCTTTTAATTTTGTTTTCTTAGCTCGAACTAAAGAAATTTAATTAAGGGACCTAGATTCTTTACCATCTCTACCAAAAATATTTGGTTACATATGAAATTTATTATGTGGGATTAGTATTTATCATCTTAAAGTACATAAAATCATGTCATTTTAAATAAAAAAAGATAAATAATGAAAATCATGAGAAGAGAGAATGAGAAAAGTTTTATATTTAAATTTTAGATAAAAAAATACTACTTTTAACTAAAAGGACCATATTTAAAAGGAAAAATATTTTTCCTTCATTATTATACTATATTATACACTAGTGTAATAACCTGATCTAACAAATTTATTATTTTATTCTTTATATGAAAAAATAAACAACAATGAACAGTGTTTTAAACTAATTATGATTATGTAGTAAATAATTAAAAAATGAATAATTTGAAAATTTTGAATCTCTTAAATAGTAAATAAGCTATATTTACATGTTTATCCTTTTATATTTATCTTTAAATATTTCAATAAACAATAATATGTATTTATAATTTTTTTTTTGGTATAACCTGGCGGTATCCCCATTCAACCTCCTCAAAGATTTTCTAAAAATTTGCTTGAGGCAGAGTTTAAACCCTTAACTCAAGGGAACCCTTGGGAGCTCAGTTGCCAAGTGAGCTACCCTTTGGGGTTAACTTTATTCTTTTTGTTGTTGATATTTAATTCATTAAATAAATAATTAAAATGATATTTTCATACAAAAATTTAAAATGAAATATATTTACTTAGTACTCTGTTGTTATTATTTACTTATTTAAATATTTAAAGATAAATATATAAAAATATGAAATTGAAATATCACTCATTTAAATATTTATATATAAATGTAGGGTTTATCATCTATCATTTAACATGACCACAAAAACTTTCCTACACACATAATATTTTGTGGGTCCCGCAGTAAAAAAAAGAACAAAAACTCTGGCACGCAAAACGAATCTCTATAACATAACACAATCAATTTTCCCACAACATAACTCTTATAAAACCCATAAATGTAATAGGAAAAATTGAAATACATTTTTATCTCCCATCATAGCTGTATTTGAGCACTTATTAATTTTTTTATTATATGATCATAATTCACTTCAAACTCTACATTATTATTTATTTTTATTTGAATAAAAAAGTTTACGTTATATTTTTCCTTTTTATTTTCATCGAGTTACTTAAATTTTTATTTATTTTAAATTTATTTATTTGCAAAACATGTGAATAAAACAAGATTATCTCGTAAACTTTAAAACACTAGAAAATTTTGTTCTCCATTCGTAATAGAGAATAAAAAAACATGAAAATGAATAAAATAAAATAAAATAAAATAATATTTTCATCTTCACTCTTCAAAAACTAATTTTTATTGCTCAATAAAACTAGCAAAAATTAAAGAATTATAAAATACAAAATAAAATAAAACATGGATATCTCTAAATAATTGAACCATATTTTTATACAATTTTTTAAGTGGATTATCTTAAATATTGGAGCAAATTGTACCCGTTAGAAATGTTTAAAGTCAGGAGTACTAGTTTATGGCGCATGTAGTTTAGCTTCATTTAGTTTAGTTAAATAAATGCATTGAGAGTAAAAAGCATAGTCCATATATAATAAATTATTCAATAATCAAATTTAAAGTTTCAGAACATTTTTTAATCGATTTAATTTATAATTTAATTTAAGAAACCATAATTAAGAATGAGAAGGGTTATATTTATGAATTTTTTATTAAAAAACTCTTTACAAATTATATTATATACATTCAGAAATATACTAAGTTACATTATGTATTTTTGAGAGTACACAATATTATTTACAAAATTTATAAAAAAATTATAAACAAATCATTTTATATTAAAATTGCAAATTATTTAAGTAAACCAGTTTGAATTATTTGACACTTAAGTGCCAGTTCAACTAAAGCTTATGATTTATTTTACAAGAGAGGGAAACAAAAACATAATTAATTACAAAAAATATATACGCAAATACGTTTTCTGTAAACAAGTTCAATATAGTTCTTAATTTCTTATCTCAAAAAAAAAAAGTTATTTTTAATAACTATATATGAGACATGAATAATAATTAATTTATATCGATATAAGAGTAATAAATTTTACGCCTAATCCTAATATTTGATTTCGTCCATCAAATGATTCAATTCAAATGATTATAATTAATTATTAATTTTTAATAAATTATAATCATTAAATATACAAAAATCAATTATATAATTAAATATAAATTTTATTATTCCTATATTAGTATAAAACATCAGCAAATATATATGGGAAAATGTTTGTTATTTTAAATGACATAACACTCTGTCCTTTTAAGAGAGAGAGAGGCAAACACAGAAAAAAATTTATTTAAATTTTAAGTTAAAAAAAATCATCAACCTTCTCTTTCTCACGATTTTCATTTTTCTGTGTCTATCTCTCCCCTAAAATGACATAACTTATATCATTTAAAATGACAAATACCTTTCACCAAAAAAAATGACAAATACTGAATATTGGGACAGGTTATATTTATAAATTTTTTTTGTTTACAAACTATTACGAACTACACTATGTTCTACCGGGAGAACATAGTGTAATTTGTAAAAAAAAAATTCAATTTTTTTTCCAAATATATTACCTAAATTGGAAACAAGACAAACTAATTACAGCACACGTTAAACTGAACGAAACAAAACTGATAACTTTCCGAAACCAAATCAAATCGTCAACTTCATATTAGTTTAACAAGTGTAATAATTTTGTTTGCTATCTTTATGAACTCCCTAATGCTAATATTTAGGGTGTGGTTGTTAATAATTCTATTTTATTTTTATTTTTAATTGTATGCATCTAGAAAAAAGAAAAACTAGTAAGTAGTAACAATTAGGGACAGCAGCAACTGGCGAAGAGATTTGCTGGTCTGGGGAGCGGTACAATGCAGAGTCTGGTGGCCCACTCTAAATTCGACACGTGCACATCTCCACATCCACTACACTACGCCATGCATGGAGATCTGAAATATGACAGTTGTAAGTGACAATGTTTTGTCTATATCTTATATCACTTTTTTTAAATCTAAAAAAACCATATCTATTAAAAAAAGAAGATAATGATTTCATTAAAATTTAATTTTGAAAAAAAATTCTTAAAATCAGTTTCTATATAAAATTTATGCTTAAATTATTTAACGTTTCGCTTTAAGAACAGACATTAGCGCAAAAATGGCTTAAGCGTTGCTCTTCCTTTTGGTCTGAGTTTGACTTACAGGTATACATGATATCTCATTGATATGAATCGAGGATTGGAAGGAAATAGAGGACTACCTTCTCTTTATATTTATTTAAATTAACTCTTTTTTATTAACTATGGATTACCACTTTATAAATTTTTTCCCCAGTGATGCACGTTGAGACAGGTCACAGTTACCAAATGGTGATAGTTGTTAGTAGAAAAAAATTGAGTAAACATCGATTTAATTGACACATGTTATTTTTAGGAGAAATTTATATATTTTTATCTTTGACCTATTCTATATATCTCAAAAAGCTAAATAGAGTTGGATTAAGTAAAAAAATAGGTCACATATTTCCAAAATTCGGAGATTTTGGACATTCATGAGAAAATGAGGGAAGAAGTACGTTAATCTCAAATTAATGATCTTGATAGGTAGATGTATGAGAATAATGTTTATCCTTTTAAATGACACAACTTGCATTCTTTCATTTTCACAAAAAGGTAGGGCCCACAACTTTAATTTTTTTGTCAACTTTCTCTCATCCTTTATCTATCTCTTTCTCTCTCTTAAAATGACATGACTTTACATCCTTTAAAATGATACACATTTTTCCTATATATATATATATATATATATATATATATATATATATATATATTTTCAATATCCTTAGCGGAGACAATTTACATCTTGATATGAAAATGTTAAGATCCACTAGCTTGCTAGATATATATAGTTGTAACTTTTTTTTTTTTAAATAGGAAAAATGAAAAGAATAAATCAAATGACCGAAAGATGAAACACAAATACGTAGATTCCTAACACATGTTTCCTTAATTACCACCTAAAAGTAGACCTTTTCAGTTTTCATTATAAAAAATAAGAAGTAGAAGGCAAGAATTGTTAGTTTAATTATATACCGTCATCTCACCAACTTATGCATATGCTGTATGCCACTCTCCGACACCGTACACTTACATACACAATTATTAGAATGCAATTGTCTGATTTTTCCTTCTGCGCCTTAACTATTTTAAGGAGAAAATCTATAGTCATTAATTTTGAATCTTCTGATGTTATTTATTTTTAATTTTCTTAACATAATATTATCATTATATAACAAAAGTTGAAATCTTAAAAAATTATTAAATGGTTAAAATTAATTATTAGTAGTTTTATTAAAATAATTTAGTATTATTATTAACTTTCAAATAAATAAATATTTCTCACAATTCTAATTTATATATGCAACAATTACCCTGAAATTGTAATAAATTTTAACCCTTTTTGTGTGTGTGTAACTGTAACATTAATTGTCATAGAACTATTAATTACTTTATTTTGTATATGAAAAAGTAAATGAAAGTGACTCGTTCAGATATTATTTTTGAGTCTTCGATGACAGTGACCGAAGATTACTGAAGAAGAATTTTTGGTATGCTCTGGTAGATAAAAAGTGACGGTGCACTTACAGGAATTTAATGTGAAAGTCAATAAATGAATGAGGCAAAATATGAGAATAAAATAAATTTGTATACTTGAGTTTGAAGATGTCGTATTTATAAGTTTAAATTTTTTTAATTGGTAACTGAATCAAACATCGCAATCAAACTGGCGTAAATGGATTTATTATTTATGTTGATACATAACGCTAAAACATGATTATAAAAATGTGAGTGTGTGAATGCATGCATGAGTCATGCTTTGAGCTTCATTTTATTTTGGGAAAATTTTAAAAATACTTCCTTATAACTTTCTTCATAATCATTTATTTCCTTATAAATTTTGAATCATTTACTTCCCTGATTTAAGTTTTTTTATCACTTACACCCTAAGTGAGGGGATAAATGATAAAAAAACTTTAAGTTAGGAGGTAAGTGATAAAAAAATCTAAATAAGAATGTAAATGATTCAAAAAATTTGTGAGGGATAAGTGATAATTAAGAAAAACTCATAGGCAAGTTTTTGAAGTTTTCCCTTTTATTTTTGCCTTATTATTACAATTTTTTAGGTTAAATTATTTTGTAAGCCTTATAGTTTCATTATTTACTAAAATGAGTTTTTGTATTGTAAAAATTTATAATCAAATTCCGACATTGAGATTGCGTTAATCATTATTAAACTCACAATTCGGTTATAGTTAACAGAGTCTTAGCACCATTAACGAGTACAAAATTATTTGAAAAAAACTTCAAAAAGTTTATCAATCATAAACTTTTAAATAATAAATTTCTATTTTTAAAATTAATGAAACTATACGAACTTATAAATAATTTATTCATTTTTACAATACAATTGCATTCACAATGATACCGCAATAAAAAAATATAAGTAATTGTAACCAAAAATAAAATATATAAGTAATTTAGCTGAGCTTATTAAAATTGTTTTTCTTAATTTCTAAAAAAAATGCTTTCTTAACATCCTCCATTTCTTATTATTACATGTAATGAGTTGTGCTGAAATATATATTAGTTGGTGAAGAAAATGTGACGGCATACATTATATAATTTCCAATGTAGTGGGGCTAATTAACGATAACAAAATTTGTCTTCCATTACCAAAAATGCATGCACAGTTCTCCAATAATGAGTGTAAGATAAAGTTTTATATGCATTAAATATTTTCCTTGACAGATAATATATGCTTGTGCATTTAAAGAGCCACCGCAAGCTTAACATATATATGTTCCTTCTAGCAGGGAAAAAAAATCTAACGTAGGTTTGAATCGTTTGATCACTTTTGACTTGGATTGCTAGCAAAGTACTTTTTGTTGTTATTAGCAAATAATACAATTTCACGTCCAGTGCTTGTGGGACATTGTGAGAACTTTTGAAAGAAGTTTCTAACTCTTTTAGCTTTAACATTCTCAAAATATTTTCAAATTGACAACTTTGTGTGTACATTAAATAACTATATATATCCTTTTGGTGGTATATATATCAATGAATATATAAAAAAATGTAACATTTTTCGTCAGCAGTTAGCTCCTAATAAAGTTAGCCAGGTATTAGGTAAAGAGTTCAAAATGTCACGAATTCAATTAGATATAGTTTTTTAATTAACGGGTTATCTAGGTGTGGAATAATTGGGGAAGCTTGGTGGTTAAGCTACTTTAACACTTCTAGGAAGGTATTTATCTGATATGACCTAAGCAGTGGCGAATGGTTGATTTTGATTAAGTCAATCTCATTTTCATTTGGATTGGATTGCAGTTTACTTAGATACGTTGTCATGAAAATGACCTCTCATAGAAGAACAGGCGAGGATTATTTCTTAGAAAATTATGCGCAATTTCATTGGAGGTTATACGTGAGAGAGAGAGAGAGAAAAAAAAAAAAAAAACAGTAAGTCAAATCATAACAATGCCTTCTTATGTAGGTAAACTCATAATACGCCAGAGAAGAGAAGTGAATATACTGCTGGTTCCCCGATTGGCTTGTTGGTTTGGAGAATTTATCTTCAATCCTCAAGTGTTCGGTTCGAACCCAGCATTCAGAGAGAAGTGAATATACTGATTAATATAATAATATCTAACATATCATTCTCAACCAAAAAAAAAGAAAGAATAGTTAACCCAATTAAATGGCCATTTGCTATATATATATATATATATATATATATATATAAGTATTTGTACGGCCACTTTAAATAAGCTTATCTACGGCTGTCATTTTTAACTATGTTCTACTGGAAGAACATAGTTATAACACTAAAGTTGCTATGTCATTTTTAATTATATTTTCTCGGGAGAACATAGTTATAACATTAAAGTTGCTACTCTCCTTAGTTACCTATAGATAAGTTTATCTAAAGCGACTGTAGAAATGTTTACCCCATATATATATGGGTCATGATTATTTTCCACCAGTGTAAGTTACACTTTTAGTCTTGTCCGTTGATCCCACTTATATCTAAAGGCTATAATTTTTTGGTAATGTGAATCATTGAATACAAGTGGATCAATGGTCAAGATTGAGTGTATGACTTGTAACTCTTACACCTGTGTAAGAATATCTTGCCCCTATAAACATATATACTTCTCCGACTATTTATCTATTAATTAATTAATTAATTTAATCGAGTCAATAGAATTACAAGAATAAAAAATCTCTCTTATCAAGTTTTTAATATATAACAGGTTACTTAGACTTGGATTTAAAATTATTGATTAAATTAGAACAATTCCGTAAATATTTTTATATTTCAACATGATGATGAAAATAGTAAAGACGAATGAAAAATTGGTACCAAAAAAAAAAGATGAATGAAAAATTTATTAAAAAACAATGAGATAATAAAACAGATAATTTATGAAAATAGTTAAGTTTTTTAGACAGATAAGATTTGTAAAAGGTCACACACTAGCAAGATTTTTACCGAATATAATTATCCAATACTTCTATATCTAACAGACGCGCTTTGCTTAAGATATTTGAATTAATACTTGCACATCAAACGTTTTGAAAAAGCATTCTTTAATAATGAGATTTATTTAAAAATTATATGATCGTTTTAAATCCCAATTTTTTAAGAATCCAATTTTAAGTGCTATGAGTGGAAAAATAGAAGTTACGAAGGCCTTCTATTTTATTTTATTTGACGTGGATATTTGATGCTTTTATGTTGCAATGCTATATCTTTTAGTTAATTTGTGCAATATAAATGAATCTAAACCTCTTTTGGAACGATCTTAAGAATGGTGTAAGTGTAACACATCAATTTATTATATATAGATAAAAAAATTCTTGTAAATTAAGGTTAGAAAAATAACGTTACTTAAATATTGAGAAAATGAGTTTTTTTTTTTTAAAAATAAAATAAAAGAAGAAGCAAAAATTAAGGTTATTGTGTCTTTGTATAAAATAACTAAATAAAAGAAATTTTGAAAATGAGAAATATGATAAAAGCAATTTGAGTATACTTGTCCACTCCACGTGGTTAGAAACAGTCTCTCTCTCTCTCTCTACTTCCTTTCGCTTTCAACACTGTCTCCCTCTCTCTCTCTCTTCATCCTCTATCTTCTATTATGTATATATATGTGTGAAATGATTAGAAGCCAAGGATCCCATTGCCATCGTTTACAAGTGCAAGCTAGCTTGCTAGTTCAATTCTCCTGCATCAACATTTCAAAGGCAACAACCATATCATATAAATATCATATCACATCACATCCTCATCTCCTCAATAGTTTTCCATTATCTCATCCCCTCAACCCACTTCAGATTATTATCTCCTTCCTTGCTTTTTGGTTCTCCATTCTTCAGGTACCCTACTTGCTCACAATTCACTCTGTTGCTCTTCATTTTCCTTTTGTTTTTAAGAATCTATTTTATAATGGTTGTTCCCTTTATTGAAAAAATGATATCCATTTCTGCATATTGCATATTGTGCTTAATGAACTACTGGGTACTTAATCTAAATCCATAAAGATAAAGGAATATGATTTTTTTTATTATTAAATATTGATTTTTTTTTTTTAAAAAAAAAAAAACTGGGTTAATCTGTGGTATTTGATTTGTTTTGATTTGGAAGTTTGTTTGGTTTATTTGGAATCTGTTTTCATACAATGAAATGGGGTTCCCTTGGTACTATGTTTCATGTTCTCCTTTTATGGACATTAGACTGTCTTCTGGGATTTTCTTTATTTGGCTAAAAATGGAAGCTTTCGCTAATGGGTTTTGCGGATCCGTGGTCGTTTCTGATGGTATTGCTGTTCGGTTCGATGAGAATGGCTTCTGTTTTTACCTTCATAATAATAAATAAAACAATGCATTTTAAAAAATGGGTCTTCTTGAGAATTTCCTTTTGTATTTTCTAATCAGCACATATATATTTTTCTTTTATTTTTTAATTTCATTTTAAGGATTTGTGTGGTTGTGATGTGAATATGCTCTCAAACTCAGTTCTCGGGGCTGTGTAACATTCGGATTTTATATTAATGTTAATAGCTTTGGTATGTATGTATGTACTTATTCCATCCACTTTGAGACATGAAAAATGCATCATCTTGTTGTACTTTAATGTTGACTTTGCAATTTTCAGGACCACGGCAAGCATAAGTTTCTGCAGATTGGTTTTGTTGTCATATGGGGATTTCCTTTACATGTCCATTTGCCAAGTACAATGATGTGGAAGATGGCCTAGACTCTATGGTTGTAAAATCCATCAACTTTGGCAATGATGAAAACAAAACTCCTGTACGATCAGTCAGTTTCAAAAATGAAGTTGTAGAACCCACCATCCTTAAATCTCTAGGTTCTGGGAAGATGACAATAGAGGCATCTGTGAGCTTCAAAAGAAAAGATGTTGATAACATTATCTCAACCAATACCCTTTCATTTGACACACAGCTCTCAAGGATCAGCAAAAAGTGCATAGAAATGGATGATCAGTCTTTTGATTCAGAATGTCAAGTGGAAACGATCCAATCAGCACTTTTGAATCCAAACAGCCCCAAACACATTGCTGCACTTAAATTGCAGAAAGTATACAAGAGCTTCCGTACAAGAAGAAAGCTAGCAGATTGTGCAATTCTTGTTGAACAAAGCTGGTACTTATTTATTAGTCTTATAACCTTTTCCCTTCTTTACAAAACTTGGTCCGTTTCTCACATCTTTGATTTTATAAATAGGTGGAAGCTCTTAGATTTTGCTGAACTCAAACGCAGCTCTATATCTTTCTTTGACATTGAGAAACATGAAACTGCCATTTCACGTTGGTCTAGAGCTAGAACTAGAGCTGCTAAGGTACTTTTAACATTATTCTGCTTTGGAAGTTTTTTTTTTTTGGAAGGGTGATGGTGTTTACTGATTAATACCTTCAATAAAGTTCTCCCTAAGCTCTAACCTTTTAAGTTCAAATTTTCAAGCTGTAATTAACTGAATTGAACTTCTCTTTTGTCATTGCAGGTTGGAAAAGGTTTATCAAAAGATGATAAAGCACAAAAGCTTGCTCTGCAGCATTGGCTTGAAGCGGTTAGTCAAACACGATTGAACTAGTTCTTTATCTACTTATAAATTGATCTGTCTGTCATTCATCAATTATTACTTACTGAAATGTTTTTATTGTGCAATAGATTGACCCACGCCATCGCTATGGACATAATCTACACTTCTATTATGATAAATGGCTTCAGTGTCAGAGCAGAGAACCCTTCTTCTACTGGTAATATTCTTTGCAAAAAAAAATTCTTGAGTTACAACTTATGCTACTGTTTTGTATAGATCTTAAATCACCAGAGTTTGAAATTAAGCTTCTTCTTTGAAAATGCATGCAGGCTGGATATAGGAGAAGGAAGGGAAGTAGTTCTTGAGAAGTGCCCTCGTTCTAAGCTTCAACAACAGTGTATTAAATATCTGGGACCGGTAAGGTTTCCTTCCTCAAATTATGTGAACATCATTTTCTTAGACATATTTATGTGAGGTATCTTTGTTTTAAACTTTTATTAACTATTCTTATTCTTCTTTCATCCAGATGGAAAGGTTGCCTTATGAAGTAGTTGTGGAAGATGGAAAATTCTTCTACAAGCAATCTGGAGAGCTCCTTCATACTACTGGAGAAGAAGATGCACATTCCAAATGGATTTTTGTCCTTAGTACATCTAAGACATTGTATGTTGGCAAGAAGTCTAAAGGTTCATTTCAGCATTCTAGCTTCTTGGCTGGAGGAGCCACATCTTCTGCTGGGAGATTAGTGGTTGATTATGGTAGCTTGAAGGTATAAATCTGGCAGAAGGCTCATAAATTTACTAATCTTTTGCTGGATTCCTATTACCATAAGTAGCTATTTGTTTAAAAAATTTATATTATGTGCTTAGTTAAAAATGATTTTGTTGTTTTTTGTCAACAGGCAGTTTGGCCTCACAGTGGCCACTATCGTCCGACGGAACAGAATTTTAAGGAATTCATTTCATTCCTTCAGGAGAACAATGTGAACCTTTCAGATGTCAAGGTATGAAAAATTAAAACAAAGGCTTTACATTATTTTGTAATGGTTTAGATATGTAATTACAAGATGTGAAAGAATATATTCTGAGGAAAATCATTTTGCTATATGCAGATGGCTCCAGTTGATGAGATTGATGAATCGCGTTCACTGAGAAGCAGTATTCATCTTAGAAGCGACTCATCTGAAGAGGACTTCACTGAGAACATGAGTGGCTTAGAGACTGAAGAGATCATTGTCCAAGACCTAGCTGCAAAGAAGGCCAATTTGATAGAAACAAAAACGGCTTCTGCATTGATGGCACCTAGCACAAGGCAATTGCATATGCTTGAAAGAGAACTGACAAATCTTGAAATACCAAAAAGGGGTCAAGTGTTTGAAGAACTAGAAAATGAGAAAGGAGTTGCAGGGCAAAACTGTGCGAGTTTCCAAAGGGAATCTCCTGGTCAAGAAATAGCACAAGCATATGTATCAGATTTAGATCACACAATTCCAAAGCAAAACTTCTCTGATGATAATGACATAGAAACCATACCACAAGAGTCAATACTTAAAAGAATCAACTCACTTAAAGAACTGAAATCATATCAACTAGGGAAGCAGTTGTCTTGCAAATGGACAACTGGTGCTGGACCGCGCATCGGCTGCGTGCGCGACTATCCTTGCGAACTTCAGTTCCGAGCTTTGGAGCAAGTTAATCTGTCACCAAGAAGTGGATCTCGATCTAAATCATCCTTTGCTCCTAGAACCACCACAGGGTTGAGCTCTAGTGTTTCATCTGTAGCAAGTTTATGTGGGGACACAACAGCTGAACCACAAGTTGAAAATAAAAGTATGTCTCAAAGAGACGAGCTCAATTCAAGATCAGAATTCTCCCCATTGATCAGAGGAACATCAGTGATACCAGTTATTCGTATGTCATGAGTGAATAGGATTCCCCATTGATTTATTCATTTGTGTCAATAGGTAACAAATATATGATTTTTTTGTTATTCTTTCCATTAAGATTCACATAGGCATTCTTTTTTCACTCACGTTATAATGTAGGATGAAAATTGTAAAATTCTTTTAGGGTCTATATTTATGCCCTCTCAATACAAAGGAAAACATTCAACCTTACTCCATGTAACAAGTTTACTGAACTCAAAAGTTACTTCAGATTCCTGGGTTCAAATATATATTCATATATATTGCAGGTTTAACACGATCCTCATGTAAGTTTAAACTGTCCTGCTTCTATTGAAATTTAAGTCTATTAAACATTTCTTGAAATGCAGCTAAGGGCATGTTTGGACTTCCAAGTATTTTATAGGAAAGAAATGTCTCTCTAAAGTGCTAAAAGACCTCATTAATCTTCGATTTTTCAGCAATTTAGTTGAAAAAAGTGCCAGAACATTCAGATGTTAAATGACACCAGGAAGTTTTTATTTCACTTGGTAATTTTTCTTTTTAAAATTTGACTCATTGTTCAAATTGGTCTTGCCTTGTTGGCCTTCGCACTATGAGAAAATTTTTGGTGCACTGCGAGTATTGAGTTTAGTGCTTTCTTTTACTAAAAAGAGAAATTCTTTAGAATTTAAAGGAAAATATAAATAAAAAGGTAAAAAAGAAAAAAGAATTTTCTGTTTTATTAAAGAGTTTTATAATTCTCAAGTTACATGAGAATTAAAATCTTATGTTGTAGAGACAAAAAAAATGTAAGACCTATATGTTAGAAAAAATTATGTGTAAAACTCATGTCAAGAAGATTTCAATTCTCCTATGGAACGAAAATTATTAAACACTTTAATTAAAGGGAGCACATAGTAAAAAGTTTTTCTCTCCCACCGGAGCCATGCTGTGCATAACACTATCTAGCATTAGTACGTGGAAAATGATGATATCAAGCAACTACCACGTCAGTCATCATATTCATTCTCTTCTATGTTTTTCTCTCACAACACCTCTGTTTACTCTCGGAAATTGCAACAAGGAAATAGGAGGCATAATATTGTACGAACTATTGGATTTATTCGAATACGATTTAGGTCTTAGTACATTGGTATGCTTATCGAATCATCATCGTTTCACGATTACCTCTTGGTGCACAAATCTCGTGTAGAATCTTCCCTTATATGATTCCTCTTCACGAACTGCTCACCTCAGCGCCGCAGCACGAACAAATCCCTTGATGCTGGACTGTGGTAGATCTTCTAGATTATGACTCAAGGGAAACGGGAAGTGTGTGGGCACTTTCCCACTTTCAGGGAGATGACCATACATCAACTTCTGCAACCACCAAGTGAAAACCCTTACGGAGGCTAATGACTAAACGTAGAATATATATGGGTTCCAAGAAACCCTAACCCTAAACTGAATGAGCTTTGGACTTCTTGGGCTCTTCTTACACTTTTGACCCTATTGGGCTTTAGTGAAAAAGCAAAAACCCAACAATCTCTCACTTGCTCTTGAGTACAAACTTGAGCCTAAAGCCCGAGTCCATGTATCCTACTAGTCGTCATCAACTAAAATTGTTCCATCCCTTTTCTTGAGCTAGCATGGGGATCTACCATCTGTTATTAATCAAGGCTCTTGATAATCAACGAATGATTATCTAATTCGGTGCTATTCCACTAAAAGCCCGAACTTGAACTCCAAGATTAATAACACTTATAACATGAATATGAATCGCCCCTTTATAGAATGTCTATAATTGATTGACAAGTTTTCTGTAACTCAATCAATTATTTATTCCCTTGACTATGATATTTTCTCTAATGGATTACATGCACTGAACAATGTCTTTAATATTCAAGTACCGAAACATATCAAGGGGACATATCCTACAAATCCCATGTTTTTTATCTCATAAATACCGATAATCAAATAATCTCACTCCCAAAATACCGAGTTATTGGCCGTCAATAGATCGAACCTCACCCGTTGGTAAATCAAAGAATGAAAACTATTTGATTACCTATTTATAATAAACTCAGGATTAAGAGCAATTACATAACTATAGTTAACTGAAGATTTGATACCTTGTGACAGAAAAATAACCTTAATCAAATCTCTCCTTGATCCTTTCAATGTGAATGTTAATTCACACCAATATTTTACAAAGATTCGGACAAAACCATTTCATAAAATATTGCAGCCTAAATAAAGTGCCCAGCTTTATTTAACAATTGTGAATCTATTCATCAATTGTGAAAACCTATGATCATGTCCTCTGTGAACGTATCCATATGATCATATACTCCACAATTTGATCCGGACCTTGATGTTTGTAAATAGTGCGCAAAATAAATAATAAACCCTTATTTATGAAATTCAGAAAATGATTTTATTGTTTCATTGTCTTACTCCAAGAGCACAATGAAACCAATAACTCCCACTTGCTTAATGCAAGTCTGGGATCCTCCTAAGACCCAAAGAAGTAACATGCCTCTTGAACACAAGTTCAGACAAACTCTTAATTACTGGGTCTTTAAGATCTATTTCCAATGTTATCTTAGTTTAGTGTAAACCTTATAGCTCGAGGTTGATTTCCTTGATTCAATATCCACTTGAAATAACTGAATTTGTGAAAACTCAGCTTTTCAAGACTCCCACTAGAATATACCAGCATATAAACTCACTACTTGAGTACATGCTTAACAATAATCTAGTATTCCTCTAGGTTCAAAATGGTACCATCTCACTACTCCCACTGCGTGACAGATGTCTGGTTTAACGCCCAACATGATATGCATGAGACTACCTTTGCCAAAGCATAAGATATCCTGCTCATGCATTCTTCCTTCTCAGAAGTCTTTGGTTACTCCTTAAGAACATGAATTCCACTTCTGAGAATTATCATTCTTCTCTTAGAATTCTCATGTTGAATTTTGGCAAGAGTTTTGTCAATGTAAGTAGTCTGAGGTGATGCCAATAACTTATTCTTCCGGTCTCATAAGAGTTTTATACCAAGAATATAATTGGCTTCTCCAGTACTTCCATACCAAAACACTAACTTAGCCAACTCTTTATGCTAGATAATACCTCCACGTTATTTCCAATAAGGAGCATATCATCTACATAAAGTACCAGAAAATTTACTGTCTTCCGTTGGATCCTTTACATACAAATACACATCATTCATCAAGTTTCTCTCAAAATCAAAATTTTGATAACCTGATAAAAACTGATGTTCCAAGACCTGAATGCTTGCTTAAGTCTATGAAATAGACTTTCACAACTTGCATACCGTGTGTTCCTGCTCAAAGCCTTTTTGGTTGTTGT
Organism: Gastrolobium villosum; assembly: GCA_032173675.1. Classification (NCBI taxonomy): domain Eukaryota; kingdom Viridiplantae; phylum Streptophyta; class Magnoliopsida; order Fabales; family Fabaceae; genus Gastrolobium; species Gastrolobium villosum. The sequence goes on along the minus strand of JAVKPL010007923.1, from coordinate 4,015 downwards.
ATGTAGATATCCTGACATCCAACTCCCAAAATAAGATCTCATAATTGAGACTTATAGCAACTAAGAGAACCTGGATAGACTCAAGCATGACGTCTGGCAAAAATTGCCTCCAAGCTAGTTTTGAAGGTTTTCACCTTCCTGTCCATCCTATCTTTGCCTTTTATGTCCACATGCACCTTGTGGGTTTTACCCCTTTTGGTGTCTTTACTAGGACCGAACGGAGTTGAAATACAAGTATTTCATCTCATTGTTCATAGCTTGAGCAATACTTGATCAACAACATCTTCTAGTGCATTATCGTAACTAGTAGGATCAATGTCACTCAACAAGAGACAACTTGAGAGTTAACAATGTTCTCTCCCATTACGAATGTACCGCACTAGACCTTGCGTATTTACAAGTAGATCCAAGATTGGGTCCACTTATTCTTGATATTATTCTTCCATATGTGATACTAAAATTTCTACTAGTTTCACTTATATATTATCATGTTGAATTTTCAATTACGGTTCCCTTGTTTGTTCACTTAGAGATATATCTATCCCCTCTTGAACATTCAAGGAAACAGTGGATGAAGCTTCTAGAGATTCTGGAAATTCTTGATCTGAGATAAATCTCATCAAGAATAACCTTACTTAAGAGCTTATAATTTCTCATCTAGTCATCCTTTAAGAAAATCATGTGAGTGCTTACTTAGATTATCTTGTCCTTAAGACTAAATAAGAAATTATCCCTTGTTCTCTTAGGGTAGCCAGAAGATATGCACTATTCCATACAAGATTCCGTCTTATTTGATTGCTGTTGTAGGAAGTGTGCCGTAGCACCCTAAATCTGAATATGGTTTGATTTGGACTTGCACCCTTTCCATAATTCTTTAGGTGTCATTACAACAAACTTTGACGGAACCAAGTTAAGAAGGTACATTTCCTTATGCTAGGCATCTCCCTTGAACAACATTGGCAAAGATGAATACCTGAATATGATCTCCACCAAATCTAGAAATGTTTGATTTTTGCATACTGCAATTTCATTCAACTAATGCATTCCTAGAGTTGACAGTTATAAAACTATCCCCTCTTAAATCAGGTAAGACCTGAACTTACCAGACAGGTAGCCAAACACTTTAGTAGACTAAAGTGTTTTGATTTGAACTCCTAGATGTTTTTCTCCTCAAATTTAAAACTCTTGAAATTTTCCAAAAGCTTTAGACTTATGGCGCACTAGGTTCATCTGTCCAAACCCAGAGCAAACATTCATATAATGAAGTAATAATTACCTCTTCTGGTCTGAACGCTAATTGGTACACATACATTAGTATGTACCAGTTCTAGTTGAATAGTTGTGCAAACCTTTTTGGCCCTTGTAGGATTGCTTGGCCATTTTACCTTCCAAATAGGACTAACATGTAGCTGTTAGTTAAAAGATTCTTGAACTTTCAGTCCCTCTTTTAACTAAAACATGTTTCCTACTTGAGATAATGTGACTCAATCACAAAGGCCAAAGTTAAGTTTCATTTGAAACTTTTATTTCTTTGGTGAAAATCCTTATTCATCATCCTTTCCATTCAACCCAAAAAATTTAGGGGGTATAGGACAAAGGTAATAAAGACTATTTAAACAATGTACCAGAATAAACAAGACGAAGATGAACTTCGAAATGTAACTAAGGAATCAATTGCATTGTCAACCCATGTTTTAATCAAAACAACTAACAATAATTGAATTCCTCTTGAAATCTGGAACAAATAAACAGTCACCCAAAACCATAGTCTTATAAATAACTTGTCCTACTGCAAATGCAGACACAAGCTCCCATTTTTAAGCTTAAAATATCTATGTCCATTGCTGACAAGTATGTCATGTTTGAACTACTGCAAAGAGTAACAAACATAATCAGTGATTCCTGAATCAAAAATTCATTCACTGATCAGGCCTTGATATGCCCATGTCTGGTTCTTTTCATCACCTTTGGGCAATTTTTCTTTCAGTCTCCCTTCAGTCTGCTCTTGAAGCACCTGCCTTGCGGCTTCTTCATAGCAACTGGTTTGACAACTGATCACCAAGTTATTTTGTTCTTGTTACCACTCTTGGTTTTCCCTTGGATTTAACAAGACTTTTAGCAAAACCTGCACCGACTGCATTCTGTCTAGCAGAGCTGCTAGACGCAGCAAACATGTCATTAAGAGTTTGAAGCATTTCTACTCCACTCTTAATCATGTACACTTGCTTCTGCAAGTATTTAGAAAGACTGACAATAATATAGCAGCGAACTACCATATCTGCCCTTTCCCAATCTGAGAAATGCATCTTAGTTTCCTTAGACGCATCCTCTGCAGGTTGCTATGGCCCTCGCATTGTCATGACAAATTTTAGCTTCCATGTTTTAGTACAATATCAAAAATTTGCTTTTCACTTATTCATAGTTGGTACCATCTAGAGATTTTTGACTCAAAATCATTTCTAAGATATTTTCTGAAAAACATATAAAACACACAATTACAAACAAATAATGCAATAAACAAATGAAGTGCAAGTAGATTCTCATAACTACTCTTGTTTATTATTAATAATCCTTCAGTTTATCTTTACAAGGCTTACGATAGGCAATTCACTTGTAAAAACCAAAATTGTTATTTGGGCCTTTAGTGCCATTGCCAGAGCCTCGATGGGAGGGTTAGCAATTTTACTAAAATTGAATGTAATTAAACATTGTTTAATTGCAAAATTATTCTTAGCGTGTAAGCAGTGCCGACGATGGGCCGTACAATACTTTACTAAAATTTTGAAATTATTAAGATTTAATCTAGTGAAATCTGATTATCCTTATCCAATGGGGCTTCAGCGATAACCATTTCACTAATAAACCCACTAATGGAGCCCGCATGTTTTAAAATTAATTATTTAATTTTTAAAACCTTCACCCATTCAACATTTTTATTTGAGAATTTTCATAAGCCCAGTCGAATTTATTGTTTAATTTCAAAATTATCTTTAATAACTTAGTATTATCGACGATGGGCCGTACAACACTTTATTAAAATTTTGAAATTATTAAGGCTCAATAAAATTCAATCATGCTTATCCGTTGGTGCCTCACATGATTATTTTATTGATAGGCCCACAATGCGCCTAGAGGTAAAATTAATTTCTTAATTTAAATCTCCTCCCATAATTATTTAGGTCCAATCTAATAAAATTCAATCATGTTTATTCGATGGAGCTTCACATGATTATTTTATTAATGGTCCTATATTACGCTTGAAGGTTAAATTAATTTATTAATTTAAATCTCCTTCCATTCAACATAAGCATTATTTTCCAATTTCCAAGAATTATTTAATTGAGAGTATCCTTTATTTGATTTCAAAAACTATGTAAGCAAGAGCGTGTGCTCCGGTCACTTTACGTCAGCGTGTGCTCCACATAATCATGATACATGAATGCTGTATGCAACGTGTGTTATTCCATAACCATTTCAGAAAACCCACAAATTACTCGCAAAATAAACTATTCTCTTAGGAAATTGACTTTAATTATTTTTTTAGATTTAAATCATCCAAATAGCTGATTTAATTATTAATCTAGATTGCAACAATCATAATAATTATCATTTATGAGGATGATTTGAAATCAAAATAATTTCCATAACGATTATTTGTCTTGATGTTAATTACCCAAAATTAATCAATTCCAATATTAATCTAGATTTTTAACAAAAATCATAATAAATATTAATTAATTTTTCAGGATAATTTAAAATCAAAATAATCCTATAATAACTATCATACTAGTCGCTGAAGACATAATAGCTATTATGCTCATGTAATCATACAAGTTATGCAATAATATGGCACCACCTATTCTATATAGCATGTTATCAATCATATAATTCATACCAATCAATAAAAGCATTAAATAATAAAATCTAATTACTTTAATCCATGGCATTCCTATTTTAAAGAAAATAACAAAAATAAAAAAATGTTATAACTTTGGAGTTCGAATTTCGCCTAGCC
>JAVKPL010007922.1:0-31139 GCA_032173675.1 Gastrolobium villosum | reverse complement strand
AATGCCCGGCGAAAGTACCTCAGGGAGGTGCTCTCCATCCGAGAGCGTCCTAGGTTCAAAGAAGAAGAGCCAGAACCACCGTTACTATATTTCACAAGGAAAGAATTGGACGACGTGATACCAGGCCACGTAGACGGGTTGGTCATCACTGGGACGTTGGTGAACTGCAAGGTCAAAAAAATCTTCTTAGATAATGGAAGCTGCGCTGACGTCATCCTATGGCAGGCCTTTAAAAAAATGAATCTTGACGAAGAAGATCTCAGGCCCTGTAACACAGCCTTAATTGCTTTTAATGGGCAAGACACCATACCCAAAGGGTACATTGATTTGCGGTTGACATTAGGCACCAAGGAGGCATACAGATCTGAAAGGGTGAGATTCATCGTGGCCGACTTCCCTTCGGAGTACAACATGATCCTGGGGAGGCCGACCATCCACGATTGGGACATGTTGGTGTCCACCAAGCACCAAAAGCTCAAAATGATTTCTAAACAGGGTACGGTGCTCACTATAGCTGGAGACCAGAAGGAGTCTAGGGATTGCTATTTCAGATCTGTTCGAATGGTGACAAGGGATCCCAGCATTTCTACTGGAATCAGCCAGCCGGGTAACAAGCCCCCTCCACACAGATCGGTTAACATGGTCGACTTTGATATGCGAGATGAGGAGCAGATGCCACGACCAGAACCAGAGGGTGAGCTGGAAACTATAAATATTGGAGAACCGGGGCAGGATACTAAAATAGGCAAGGACCTAGATACAGACGACAAGCAGAGCCTGGTTGCATGTCTGGGCCGTAACCACGATGTTTTCGCGTGGAGGTCATCTGACATCCCTGGGGTGGACCCGAGTTTTTGTTGCCACAAACTTTCTGTGTATCCGGGATCAAAGCCGGTAGCCCAAAAGAAGCGAAATCTCAGCTCGGAGCGACGTCAAGTGCTGGAAGATCATGTAAAAGAACTACTAGAAGCAGGGTTCATTAGAGAAATACAATATACGACTTGGTTATCTAATGTGGTGATGGTAAAGAAGCCAAGCGGGAAATGGCGAGTGTGCACCGACTACACAGACCTAAACAAGGTATGTCCTAAAGATGCATACCCAATGCCGAACATTGATCAATTGGTCGACAGCTCATCTGGTTTCCGGATGCTGTCCTTTATGGACGCATACTCCGGTTACAACCAAATCCCATTACATCCTGATGACCAGGAAAAAACTGCGTTTATTGCTGAGAAAGCCAATTACTGCTATAACGTCATGCCATTTGGGCTGAAAAATTCCGGAGCCACGTATCAGAGGATGATGAACCAGGTCTTCTCGGATCAGTTGGGTAAAAACGTGGAGGTATACATTGATGATATGATTGTCAAATCAGCCGGCATGGAAGCACATATTCAGGACTTGGAACAAACATTTGGCAAATTACGACAACACCGCATTCGTTTGAATCCAGCAAAGTGTGCTTTTGGAGTTTTTGCAGGAAAATTTCTGGGCTTCATGTTAACACACCGGGGTATAGAAGCCAACCCGGATAAATGTGGAGCCATATTGCAGATGACGGCCCCGAAAAATAAGAAAGAAATACAGCAATTGACGGGAAGGCTGGCATCCCTCACCCGTTTCTTACCCCGGTCAGCAGAGACAGCCCTTCCTTTCTTTAAACTGCTGCGAAAGGAAGTGCAGTACGGATGGAGTACAGATTGCGAAGTCGCATTCCAGGAGATTAAGAGGAGATTATCTTCTCCACCCATTCTGGCCAAACCCAAAGAACAAGAAACTTTAATCCTTTACTTGTCAGTTGGGGAGTTGGCGGTCAGCTCGGTCCTGGTGCGAGAAGACGATGAAGGCCAACAACCCATCTACTTTGTAAGCCGACTCTTACAAGGAGCCGAACTGCGGTATCAGCGGTTAGAAAAGATAGCTTTTGCACTCCTCACTTCAGCCCGCCGACTTCGACCATACTTCCAGGCTCACAAGATCCTGGTTCGGTCCGATTTCCCAATACGACAGATACTGCACAAGCCGGACTTAGCAGGCAGAATGATGAGCTGGGCCATCGAACTATCCGCGTTCGACATCACATTTGAGAACCGAAAGGCAATCAAATCACAAGCTCTGGCTGACTTTGTCCGCGAATTAACCTCGGCACCCAATATCTCTCCTGACAATTTGGATAAATGGACCATATATGTGGATGGATCCTCTAATTCAAAGGGAAGTGGAGCCGGGGTCATTATCGAGAATCCGGACGGAGTAGCGGTTGAATATTCCATGAAAATGGATTTTGAGACCTCGAACAATCAGGCGGAGTATGAAGCCTTCATAGCCGGCTTGCTCCAGGCTAAAGAGCTTGGAGCCCGGAAGGTCAGAATCTGCAGTGATTCCCAGTTGGTCACTTCGCAGGTCGAGGGCAACTATCAGGCAAAAGGACCCTTGTTGGTGAAATATCTGGAGCATGTCAAGCAGGTAATGGCACACTTTGAGGAGGTGGAAATCAGCCACATCCCAAGGAACGCAAATAACAGGGCGGACATATTATCCAAGCTCGCCAGTACGAAAGGATGGGGCAATTACAGAACCGTCATAGAGCAGAATATTCCCGAGCCGACCTGCGTAATGCACATCTCACAGGTAGATGATTGGCGTAGCAACATAATTGCATACCTTAATGGGGGTACTGTGCCCGAAGAAAAAGCTGCGGCCAGGAAACTCATCCGGGATGCCGCATCATATACCTTAGTTGAAGGGCAGTTGTATAAAAAGGGGATCTCAACTCCCCTACTCAAATGTGTCAACTCAGACAGAGCACAGTATGTTTTATCCGAAATACATGAAGGGATCAACGGCCAGCATGTCGGTGGGAAAGCCTTGGCTCGGAAGGCACTTCGTGCCGGCTACTTCTGGCCGTCCATGGCAAAGGATGCAAAGGATCACGTACAACGATGCGATGAATGCCAGAGGCATGGTAAAAACCTCTTGGCCCCACCTGAAGAGCTGAACTTTATTACAGCTCCATGGCCGTTCTACAAATGGGGAATGGACATTCTGGGGCCGTTTACAGCAGCAGAGGGTCAGCTTAAATGGTTGATAGTCGCCATTGATTACTTCACCAAGTGGATCGAGGCAGAGCCAATTGCTTCCATTACCTCGGCCCGAATACAGCGTTTCTTAGAAAGAAATGTAGTATGCCGTTTTGGTATCCCGGCGGAAATTGTAACGGATAACGGCACCCAGTTCACTAGCAAAGGGTTTCAAAACCTTATGGCCGGGTTCCATATTCGGCACAGATTTGCCTCGGTAGAACACCCTCAGACTAATGGGCAGGCTGAAGCAGCTAACAAGGTTATAGTTGAAGGCTTACGCCGACGTATGGAGCAATCCGCTAAAGGTAAGTGGGTAGAAGAGCTCTACTACGTGCTTTGGGGGTACAGAACCACGGTTCAAACCTCGGTGGGTGAATCTCCTTTCAAACTCACATATGGATGTGAGGCCATGATCCCAGTGGAGTTAGGGGAACCATCTTGGAGAAGAGTTCAAACTCTTACGCAAACAGAAAAGGATAATAATGATAAAGTGGCGGTTGAGCTTGACCTAATAGAAGAAGTCCGAACTATGGCGTACTGCCGAAACTACGCGGCCAAGCAACTGGTGGCTAACCGGTTCAATAAAAAGGTGCGACCTCGGTCATTTGAAGCTGAAGAGTTAGTCCTGCGAAGGGCGGATATAGGAGGGCGAAACGCGTCACAAGGAAAATTAGCCCCAAGATGGGAAGGACCATTCAGAGTCAAAAACAAATTGTCCAAAGGAGCTTACGTGCTAGAAACTCTGAAAGGAAAGCAGGTGGCAAGGACATGGAATGCAGATAAGTTGAAAAAATATTACAGTTAAATCAAATGTCTTGCTTGCACAATGCAAAAACGATGTTTTCTTTTATAACTTTGTAATTCAATAAATTCCGCATTTCTATTATTTATAAGTTGTGTCCAACTTTGATAATTTATGTAATGAATGCACATTCCGACGTCTGGAAACCAGCGTTGCAAGAAATTGAACCCACCGTTGCAAAAAAGAAACTCGGTTGAGTGTTCATTTCTGAACTAGAATCCGAGCTTCACAATCCCATGTCAAAGGGGAAGTTCTGAATTCTAGGTTAAAATCCGAAGTTATGGGAACCCAGCCGGCCAAATAGGCCAGAGCCGAGTGTTCTAACCCGGATTAACATATCGAACCCGCCAACTTGGTTGAGAGTTCGAATATAAGTTGAATCCGCGATAGATGAACCCGTTGGAAGTTCAAAATACGCGAAGAAAAAAAACTAGGCCCGGGTGTTTGAACCCGCCTTGCCTAAAGGGCAAGGTTGAGAGTGCTAACCTTGGCCCACTTATGGAAAGTGGGAAATTGTGCTGAGGGGACGCCCTCGCACGATATCTCGGCTAAATTCAAAATCCGGCAACAAAACTCGAAATATATGAGACGGATATTGCAATTAAAGCAGATAAACTACACAATTAATTCTATTTCTGAATTAATATCAAATTAGACCAAAGTGTTTATACAAAAAAAAAGAGAGGCCGGGATGACAACGACATGTTACAAATTACGGGGTATTCCCCCTCAAATTTGGCTGAGAGCCGGAATCCTGCTGCCGATCTTCCTCCTCCGGGACAGGGACCAAACCCTCCCCATCCGCTGCGATTGGCTCCTCGGCTGCCGAGTGGAAAATTCCGCCGCTGATGTAGCCATAGCAATCCAGCTGATCCAGGTTAAGAGACGCTTCAGGGTTAAAAAATTTAACCTGGTTCACCGCATTGTTGAAAGCGGAACCAACAGCATTTTCAAGTACAGTCTGGCTTTGATTATAGTCAGCCTGCAACTCCTCCTGCTGCGCCCTCAGCTGCCTCAATTGAGAGGCCATCTCCTCATGTGCAGCCTCCGCCTTGGACAGCATGGATAGCTTGGCTTTGACGAACCTTATTATGGCGTCCTTGCCACTTTCCACTCCGCAGCAATCCGAGATAGCATTCAAGTCGGCTTGCGAATTATGCACTGACAGACCGAGCTTGGCCACATCAGATTTCAGAACTTGATTTTCCTGCCTTAGCTCGGCCAGCTGACTCTGCATGTTGTCCTTCTCGGATAAAATTTCGGAGTGCTTCTCGAGCAGGAGGGAGTACGGTTTCATCAAGGAAGCCGCCTTGAAAAGATATTGCTCGGCTTTCTGAAGTTCATCCGCTTCGGCCTTTGAAGGAGCAGGTGAGCCATAGAAGGAAGGTGGAGCGCGGGTCACGCCACGCAGCTCGGCAGTGACCCCCATCTCCCATAATGAACCTCTCCTTAAGCCAGCAGACAGGGGAGAGGGTGGGGCGCTACCCCTTGCAACAGATACCACGGCTCGGGTGGTGCCTCCAGTAGTAAGGGGGGTCTCCTCCGATTCCTTATCCAGCCAGTTCTCACCATCATTGGTCAGATCCAGGATGGAGGTGCCATGATGGGGCTCAGGGTTGGATGAACCCGCACCCGGGGAAGGAGCAGCAACCTTCATTTTCTTTGAGGGGGGAGGACGGGCTACATTCTTGCCCCGCAAAACCCGGCAATAATCAGGCACGTCATCCGAGCTGGGGTTCATGGTTAAACCTGACAAATAAAAGAAGCAAGGTTACCAGCATGATCAAGGACATATCAGACTCCAAAGCAGGATAAAACGACAAGTAAATAAAAAATAAAAAGAAGAAAACAATGTTGAAAAGCATACTGGGCTGATCGCTTGCAGTATAGGACTTAGCAACCAAGGACGCAGCACTCATGTGACCCCGGGTTTGGATATGGGTTAGCAAGGTCTTGACATTGAGTTTCTCCTCGGTAGATAAGGGCAGCTTGTAATCAGCCGACTTGCGAAGATAATGCCGATGGGACCAGTATAATGGGAATTTCCCCTCATCTTTTTCCCCAACAAACCATGGCTTTTCACCGGACTCGGCCACGACCTTGAAATATGCGCCCTTGAAATTTTTGAAGGAGTCACTGTATACAGAAAACAACCTCCTAGACGGCTTACTAATACGACCCCGGATGCTGGCCCAACCCTTCAACTTGGGGGGTTCAGAACCGGAGCGTGGGGTATAGATATTAAAGAAATACATAAACAGGGCAACAGAACAGTTAACGGACAAGGATACGCAGAGTTGCTCGAAGGCAACAATATATGCCCATCCGTTGGGGTGAATTTGAGTGGGAGCTAAAAGGAAATGGTTTAGAAGACATATAATAAAGGGGGAAAAAGGAAAGCGAATACCGATCTTTGTGATCAAATCTCGGTAAAAGAAGAAAAAGGGAGGCTCTTGCGGATTCCGCCCTGAGCACACCGGCTCATCCTCCGCTGGGCAGAAGGTATTAAAACCTATCGGGTTACCAATGGGTAACCCGGATATCTCCTCTGTGGTCAGGGAGGACCTAAAACTAAGGACTTCCTGGGTCACCCAGGGAAACTGCCGGCGCAGACTGACACTCACTGGGGCAGAACCTTCTTCAACTGCTGCAACCTCGGCTTCCAGCTCATGGTTAGATGAGGTAGTCTCCACGTTGAGTTCTGCAGAAGGGGACTCCATAAGAACCTAGAACAGCAAAATGGGTGGATTAAAAACAACAAAAGAAGCAAAGTACACGCACCTGAGTTAAATAAACTACAGTGTGAAGAGCTCGAAGAACTATCTGAAGAGGTCATGGGAACTGACGTTCTAAGTCCGACATGGTGAGAACAACTGCCTAAGACTAGGTTCGCCATGAAGTCATTACCATTCCCAATAAATTGCGCACTGAGATGAACGCAAGTAAAGCATGGGTTTGGATTCTGGGAAAAGGAGGTCGATGGTAGGGGCTGAACAGAGGACGGATTCAAGGAAACTCGATCTCGGGGACCAGTGATAAAGAGGGAAGACGACCTAGGTCTATCATCTAAGGAAAGATTGACGCTTGTGGGCATACAGCCCGCGGTACGGGTAGAAGGCAAGGACCGACCTCGCCTTGAGGATCGAGGCCGCCCTTGACCACTGGGACGAGATCCCACTGGTGGACAGCGTCCAGAGCCAGAAACACGATGACGACGCTCGGGCCTGGAAGCCGGCAGCCGAAGTCCACGGCTAGAAGAGGCACCATGGCCTCGAATCACCTCCTCCTCAGCAGCTTTAGCTTCCTCCTCTGCCAAGATTTCATCACTCCGGCCGAAAACACGAGGACAAGTGGCCCTCCTATACTCATAAGGAATTCCCTTATCCATGTTGGAAACTTTTCCAGACAAGAGCAACAAACGCCAACCAGCGATAGTAAGAAAATTGAATGTAAAGAGGACGAATGCAGAGGACGAATGCGAAGGCAAACTAAATGCGGTAATGAAAGCAATAACCACAAGAATGCAAGCAACGAGCAATAATGGAAGGCAAGAAGATAAAAGAAATCAGAAAACTTATACTTACAGAGCAAGTGACGCTAAACTACCGAACGGAGAAGTTTGATGCCGTCAGAAAACCTTGAAAGCACAAATGTCACAAACCGCAAGTGAAATAACGAAGGAAGCAGAAGGTGAAGAAAGGGGGGAAACGTCAGTAAAATAGGAAGAGGGGAGAAGTTCAAGGGATTTGACCCGCGAAAACGAAAAGACAGGGATAAAAGCGTAAATTGCAAAAGCAAAAAGCACCTGACAAGACAAAACGATTGATATCTGTACAGTCGCAGTCGCATTAAATGCCAAGACGGCGCGCAGATAATCAAACGATACGCATCATGATGACTTGAAACACGTGGAGGATAACCGCAAGATAAAAGACGGGCATGTGAATTCATATCAGCTATACAGCCGAGATGTCTCAGGTCAGACGATCAACGCAACTCGGCAGCCAGATAACTCAGCCTACCGAGCTGGGGGGCAACTGTTATGGGCCAGACTGAGGCCCACTACGCACCTCGGCCCGAAGCCTACATTGCACCTCGGCCAGCCACCAAACCCTAGAGCCGGGCTATATAAGGCAGGTAAAGCAGAGCAGTAAGGTACACATTTTCCAATCCCAAACACTGTAGATCACACACACACCTTGAAGGCATACGCCTAGGTCAGTGTCAGTGATCCACGTTCCTCCCAGATACCTAATCTATAGGCATCTAGAGAGAAACACTCGTATCCAAGATCAATCATCCAACCTACGTTGGACACATCTGCCAACAGGCAGAACAGTAGGGAAAGACATATAGAAAAAGATTAGTATTTTAAAATTTCTTACATAATTAAGTTACGCATTTTCGCGTGAATTTGTGATCTCAGTTACTCATGGTCGTGTTTTCTACAGCGTGCGTAGCTACTGTACATGTATTTTTGCTCCTTCTGCTCACCGACTTTCTAGATGTAAATGCTGGGAATAGGGTAAGTGCTACCTGGGAGTGAAAAGTAGTTTGGAGTTTGGTCAATTCAATGTTATTAAACCCGGTATTGTCACCAACATAGTTAGGGTAATAAACAAGTCACTGATTGCCCCAAATAAGTATATACAATTTTATATTTTAAACTCAGAATTCTTAAAACATATTCAAATACCAACATCTTGTCATAAACAAATAATTTGCCAAGAGCATTTAACTAGACATTTCATGTATATGTAACTGTATAATCCGTCAATTCACTAGGATTAAATTAAATAGCCTCTTTCTACCTGTAAAAGAAAATTAAATAGCCTCAAACTCAGTTAGCTGTCATTTATAGAAAGCGAAAAATTGAAACACGGAAGCATTGCTAATAAGTTGGCTATTCTTTTCTTTCTTTTTTATAACCAGTTGGCTATTCTAATGTGTACGCTGTTCATGATAATTGTATATATATGTAGCACCGATACTGATACAGGGACACGTGACATGATATGACACGTTAATTCTAAAAAATGTTAGATTTCGACACGTTAGGACACGTTTTGATATTAAATAGTATTTTTAATTTATGTAGTGTATATTATATTTAATATTCAATAGTTTAAAAAAAAAATCTAAACTTATAATATTCACAAAATTTGCAAGAAAACATAACATATCCCAAATATTTGTATTAAACTTAATAAAATGATAATCGTGATCCAACGAGTCTAATAGTTAAAACTAAAAACTCAACGCAACGCAACCTTTAAACCTTTTTTTGAATTTCTATAACTCGTGTTGGAGTGTCCGGGAGTGTCGGAGTATCGGAGAGCGTCACGAAGTGTTGGACACGACACGTCAGGGTTTTTGAAGTGTCGGTGCTTTATAGAATTGCATAAGTTACTTCAAATATAATTTTTGGGTAAAGTGTGTGTCATTTTAAAGGACGTAAAGTTGTGTTATTTTAAGAGGGAGAAAGAGATAGATAAAGGAGAAGAGAGAGTTGACAAAAAATAAATAAAGGTGTGGGTCTCACTTCTTTGTGAGAGTGAAAGGATATAAGTTGTGTCATTTAAAATGATAAACATTTTTCTCATAATTCTTTTAATAAAATTTATAATTTTATTCTACAATGTACAACATTAATATTTTATCTTATTTTTAGAATAGAAAAAGTTTCCCATCGTTCTTAGTTTTTTTCAACAAATAAAAAAATTTTTTGGGTGAAGTGTTAGAGAATAATATAAACAATTAAAAAATGTCCTTATTTAACACCTTAATATTTTGGGAAAAGTATTTCTCCGGTCACTGGAGATAAAGTTTATCTCGAGTGACCTCAAAACGACGTCATTTTGGAATTAAAAAATTAAAAAATTATAATGATAAATATTAATGTAACCCTGTGATATATTATAATTACAAAAATACCTTGACTTCTGTCCCAAAATGGCGTAATTTTGGGCACACCGGAGATAACTTATATCCATTGACTAGAGAAATCCTATGCTCTATAAGGGAAAAGTATTTCTCCATTCACCGGAGATAAAGTTATCTCCAGTGAGCTCAAAACGACGTCATTTTGGAGTTATAAGATTAAAAAATTATAAAATTAAAGATTAATATAACCCTGCAATATATTAAAATTACAAAAATATCTTGATTTCCGTCCGAAATTGACATCGTTTTGAACTCCCTGAAAATAATTTATCTCCATAGACCGAAGAGATCCTTAACCCATAATATAAATTATTTAAAATTGACATCACCCATTACCTTAAAATCTTGAGTTTAATTAGTTGTTTAAAAGAAAACAGTAGCAACACGTAACTCTTCACTCAATTAAAAAAAGGTAACCGTAAATTTGTTCTCGAATCACTTTCAAAAGTACGACGATATATTATTAGGGGAGAAATCTACTTGCCACAAATTAAGTTTATCATTTCTTACCACTAAATTTTAGTAGTTATTTTTTTTCTTTAGATTAACGGTTATAATTTTTTATGAATTAATAATTAATTAATAAATATTATCCAATAAATTATAACCGTTAGATTAACGAAAATCGACGGTTAAAGTTTTGTGGTAAGAAGTGATAAAATTAAGGATTTTATGTTTATTATGATGTAGGAAAAGTGATTGTGTAATGTTATAGAGATTCGTTTTACGTGCCATATTTTTTCTTTTTCTTTTTGTTTTAAAATGTGTGGGCCCCACAAAATGTTGTGTGTGTAGAAAAATTTATTGTGTTATGTTAAAGGATAAAATGAAAATCCTAAAATTAATTGATGGTGAGTATATCTTGCTCCTTTTTATTATACTTTTAATTTTCTTTAAAATATGTTACTTCACCTTATTTAGCACATTTTATGATTTTAATATTTATTAAACACTTAAACTATTAATTACTTCAAAACTTTTGTATGTTTTCCATCAAGGATATCAGTTGTTTGTATTTTAAAATAATAAATTTTATTTTTTTCCATGAATGTTTTTCTCAGAATTTAAACTCTTTTCATAACTCAAACATACATATTGTTCTTAATTCATATTTTCTTAAACTTTAAATTTATTTTTTAAATTAATTAGATTATCTTTTATAATTTTAATTTTTTTCGTTTGATCCATATTTTATATCTTATGAGAAACAATTCTATATAATTTTTATACTTTTAAAAATAATTACTGAATTTATATTTTTAAAAAAAAATTACTTAAATTTAAAGTAGTCATACGATACACCAGCAATAGATGCAAAATAAAATGTAGAAATCACTGATTTGGTATCACGTGAAGCACCCCAAACGTAATTAATTTAAGACTGCCAATAATTGGCTTCAGTAATGGGCATATATAGCGAAACAAGGTAAACAAGTAAGGACGCAACCTATGGCTGCGTTGCTCTGGCTGTTCGCACTCCTTCGCAATTTAATCTATGCTAATCTGCCTCGGCATGCTTAAAATTTTTACACCCTAACCAATGAAAAATACCAATAGTACAATTCTATTATTTCCTAAACCAAACTTTTGAATTTTAAATTCAATTGCTATTTGGGGCCCGAGGAAGCAAATCATCTTCCCTTTGCCTTTCCACCTTCACTTACTACTATTTTACTATTATTAGGCTGCACTTTCTCCAACATGGCACATTCTCGCACTCTCATATCTCTGTCTTCTTTCTTTCAACTACGATATGAATGATTGATTTCTTTTTTCTATTACCTTTTGGCCAATTTATAATTTGTTGGTTATAAGTTTGGAACACTGACCAAAATTCCAATAGTCACCAATATTTTTACCTCAACGTCACGTCAATAGTGATATTTCTTAATCTGCCATAGATGCAAGTTTGTTATCCGGTATAGCGAACTCGGTTTACTGACTTGTCACATTTTTAGTGGATAACAAGTATCAATCTAAAAATAATAATGAAGTTCGCCTACCATGTAGGCAAACTTGGTTAAAATCAAGTTATTATTCACTAAAAACGTGACACGTCAGCAAACCGAGTTCGCTACACTGGGTAGCGAACTTGCTCCCATGTGGCAGATTGGGAAATAACACTATTCGCGTGACATTTAGGTAAAAAAATTGATGAACAGTGATATTTTGGTCACTGTTCTTATAAGTTTGCACTCAGACACTTGCAATCAATTATGATTGGGCAAATTTGTGGACGAAATAAAAACGATATGCTTTCAAGTCTCAATCTTTGATGGTGCCTTTCTTCAAAATGAAGCCCGAAGCTGGTCAACAAGGCCCACAACATGAAAATATGAAATGTATCCTCAAAACAAACCGGTTTAGTTAAGCACGAGTGATTAGACTTAATTAAGCTGAATGAATCATTGATAAAAGTTTATAATAACACTCATAGCTATTGACCAATCGAGTTGAAGCGTACAATAATTAAGAACTCCCGAGTAAGGTATTGTCCATGCCATGATTGTTGTTAGCAGGAGAGATGGAGAATTGAGAAGACGTAACCTTAGTTCTTTTTACTGGTCTTTCCGTCGCAGACTCTTTCCCCAATCCTGTTCCATACCATGATTGAATTGTATTTTATTTACCTTACTTTAGTAGCCATCATTATCGTGCGTTCCTTTTTTATCCTTGAGAATCTTGAATTGCAATACAGGTGTTTTTGACTTTGTTCCCTTAAGTTTTCAATAATTTCATTTATATAATCATCCATTATATGTTCATTTCTTAAGTTTGAATATAATTATAAAAAAATTGAGTTAATATGTAAATCAATTTTTATGTTCAAAACACCTAAATAGAAATTTTGTTTTGAAAAGTTTTTTATTACCCTTATAAAAGAAAGATAAGTAAATTAATAAGCGCCAAATCGTCAATACGTAATTACAGTTAAAAGGAATAAAATACATCCAGATCTAGCAAATCGAGTAGATTTCTAAACACAAGTAACTTTCTGAATTGTTTGTGTGTTAGGATTAAATTTGTTTTCTTGTTTTCAAAAAAAAAAAAAAAGTTTTCTTTTAGCAGTAGAGCATGTTGATGTAATAATGATTCAAAGAGGCAGTGGGTCTTAAGCGAACATTGAGAATTGAGGTAGATGTGAGGGCATAGTCGCTCTAATGTAGCTGTATTTTAGCATAGTAACAACAAGAAGAATGAATGTGTACAATGTATTTCTTTATAGTAGAGAATAGGGGTATTTATAGGGGTGGTGATCCCTTTATGTGAGTCATGTTTGAGCCTAATCGTTTTTATCTTTATGGGCCCACTAGTCACCACCTCTTTAAGGTGAATTGTTTTTACCCTTATGGGCCCACTAGTGAATGGGATAACACCTCTTTGAGGCGAATTGGATCCTCCCGTATATCTATAGGTTCGATTCTTTGAGTCGCCTAGGATTAAGATTTTATATCTCTTTTCAATAGTATATTTGGTGGGGATCGAATTGAGTTCCTTTCAAATTGAAATCCTTCCCTATACAACTCAACTCCATTGCACTAACTGAGCTACAATTATTGGATATTATTTATGTTACTTCAGAAGTGTAATAGTTTAGCCCCTTTTATTGATCTCGGCCCAATGAATTTTAGTTTAAGAAACTCAACCAAAGCACGATCATTTAATAAAATTTAAAATAAATCAATTCATATTTTACAATTTTTCAAATAATGAATTTATTCTTATATAATAAGGAAAGGGTTATATTTACTACCTATTTTTCTTACTACTAAATCTTAATCGTTGATTTCCGTCAATCTAACGGTTGTAATTTATGGGATCATAATTATTAATTAATTATTAATTTGCAATAAATTATAACCGTTAAATTGATGGAAATCAAAGATTAAGATTTGATAGTAAGAAGTAGTAAGAAGAATATGTAGTAAGTATAACATTTTCCATATAATAAATAAGAGCAATCATTTTTAAAGATTTGATCATCTTTTTATGCACTTTTTTCATTATATACATCGTTTCTTTCTATCTTAATGTTTTTTCGTTGAATTAATATTTCCAATTCACTATCAATTTTCTTATTTATTCTCCTTATCAATTATAAACAAAATCCAATTACCTCATTTCCAAAAATTGCTTAATCAAATCCATATTAATTTTCATTTATCTGCTTAATCAGATATTAGATTTTGATTGATATGATTTCAGACTCTTTTTTTAAATAAACTATGTGTATTATCTTTATGACTTTGAATATTTTTTCCTTTTAATTTGATTTTTTCAGATTTTATCTTAATTAATTAGGCATATTCTTCTTTTAAGTTTAAATATTTTTTTAAATATTAATTGAATTTTAAAACACTGATTACGATACATGAGATACTCCGCTCATTTAGGAAAATACCAAGGCTTTCCCCTGGGTTGTAAAAAAAAATCGAACATCTTATCCCTAGTGATCGAATTTTCTCAAAGCGTGCGAAAAATATTTAGTGTTTCAGTCCCCATGTGATCCTTCCATTCAATGAGCGACACTTGTATAAAAATTTATATTTTATTTTTTCTCTTTTCTCTCTCTTCAATAGTTGTCTTATCCTGATTTATTTGGACCATTGAATCAATAGTGGTCCAGGCCCACTAAAATTCTTCTCCAAAGCCCGGAAGATTGAAAGCCAATCTCCTATCCTAAGCTGGAAAGGCTATCCTGGCTAATACGAGCGATTCCTTGCCCTGTTCATTTTCATAATATGCAGGGTACCTCAATCCCAATTTCCATTTATTATGAAGAGACTAACAAACTTTCTTATGGGTTGGAACAAAGAATTATAGATTGCTTCAGCTAGTTAATTGGGAGAATTTTATTTATTTGAAAAAGAAAAAAAAAAACACGGAAAAAGACTGAGCCTATAAAACGTTGCTTGTATCGCAATGCTAGTATGGTGCTCCCCAAAAAGGAAAAAGCAACAATTGGACCCAAATGATCTCAGCCAAATATGGGGATGATCTTTTCAAATCAAGTCATCAATAAAGAGCTTAATTTGATTATTGGCAGCTTTGCTTCCTGATGTTGAATCTCTGCATAGGTCCTCTTAAGTCTATAAAAGTTTGAGTCAAAACCACAAGATATTAGGAATATGAATGGAACTGCTCGTATCTGCCTGTTTGTGAGTTTTTTTTTTTTAGTTAGAAGCTAAGTAAAATAGGTTTTTACGAATAAAAAGAGTTTTTTTTATAAGGATGAAAAAAGTCAGAATCCAAAAACCTAGAGTCTATATACAATTCAAGAAAAATTGATAAGAGTTTAAAAAAAAATCTTTCTATGAACTTTTGACTTTTTTCTTCATCCTAAAAAAAGAATTTTTCGTTATAGGAATTTTTCTCAAAATTTATTTAACCTAATTTCAGCTCATAAGGAAAATAGAAGCTAAAAATAACAGGATTTAAATAGGCACTAAAGCCGAAAGCTCTTTTTTATAACAAAAATAGCTTTTCCTTTTTTAAGTTATATAATTTTTTTTAAATGTTTGCTTTTTTTTAATGAACAGTTTTTTAAAAAAATTAGGCTAAATTTTTTATATAATTATCAAATAGCCTCTAGCTTTATTTTTAAATCTATTTTGTTTAGTTATATATTTAAAAAAATGTATCAAACAAACTCTGTATACAATCTCTCCCGTTAACACCGAGTGGTTTTTAATTTGTTTATTTCATTTATTCAAAATGGGCCATATGATGTAGCTGAAAAGAGTAGCCCAAATGACGTAGCGTATGAATGATAGGTAGAAGAGGCAATTCAATTCAAAATCTTAAGATATTAGGTGAGAGACACACCTGTTCACATAAGAGTCCTTTGAATTTGAAGAGTAGATATTGTATGGATCCAATTTTTTGCTTATGCTTTGCTTAATTTCACTAGTAAATGAGGGCGAGAGCGGTGACGGTGAGGATTGAACTCGTAATTTCATAGTCACTAAAATTCTGATATAATATAAAGAATTAATTCAACTCTTAAGACGTTGAATGAGGCTCCATTAATTATTTTATATCTCTTTAGCATATTACACTCCGGAGAAGAAAACCAGATTTATGTCATGTAAAGTTCTTCTGGAGATTTGGTCCGTTGACCTCTTGGGTTCCTCTGTGGTGGAGGAAGAGTTTAGTAAGGAGGGCTTAATTAAGACTAGCCATAGAAAAACTTGACTCAGCTCAAATGGATTGGTCAATAGATAAACTGTTGTCGGATCTTGATAGATTTTCTGCTATTTGATAGCTGTAGTAGATTCGTAAGTATCCATCTGAGCTTGGCTGTTAAAATCTTTGAAAATCACGGCTTCTGGGTAGTTTCAATCTGGCCTTCCAAGAGCTAAATTGAAATACAATCGTTATGGGGTAATCTCACCATTTTTATTATTCTTACGGTATATTTTTTAAGGGAAAGATTATAGTTACAAATTTTTTTTTTACAATCTCTTACAATCATATCTTATCACCGTTGATTTTCTCCAATCAATGATCATCATTTATTGTGAATTAATAATTAATTAATGAGTTTAATTTACTAAAATGATAACCGTTGATTGACGAAAATCAACGGTAATAAGATAAGGTTGTAAAAAAAAAGTTGTAACTATAACTTCCCTAAAAAATGGGAATAAGTTTCACCTAGGAGAAACTCATCCTCTCTTATAAATACAAAAATATGTTCTATTAGCCTTTTTTTTTTTTTGTCAAATTGATAGGTCCCATAATTTTTTGTTTCAATCGGAGAGTTATAAGTTTTTCCTATAAAATTTATAAACCTTTTTTTAATAATGAAATAAGAGAAATATAAATTTCAGTACATATTTTCCTTTTTTTTCAATAATTAAAAAATTTAAATAAAAAATGTTCGGAAATAATTTGGCAGGATTAAGTCTACAAATTTACACGTCATTTTATTAACCGTTAATTTTATTTTTACATAATAATGAGAAATCATTCTCTCATTTTGCATAAGATAAATAATTTCATTCTCTCCTGACATAAAAAATTAATATAAGTTTTTCCTATAAAATTTATAACCTTTTTTTCACAATTAAGATTTAAGTGATGTTAACAACATCCTTTGTTTTGACCATAAAATATAAGTAATTTGGCAAAAAAAATTGTTAATTAATACATTTAATGTAGAAGGTGATAAAAATATCTCTTTTATGAAAAATTAGTCATGTACTCATTTCATAAAGCAAAATTAAAAACTGTAACCTTTGTATAAAAAATAATTGGTTAAGATTAATATACTTTTTCAAAAAATATAAATTTATAATAAAAACAATTTTGAATTATATTTATCTCTTTGTAGTTTGACTCAAAATTATTTTACCCGCATGTGAGATATAACTTAATGGAGCTTAAGGGTGTGATTAATAGGTGGTGATGGATATTTTATCTTTAATTTTTAAATTTTGGAACAAAATCAGTTACAAATTATGTTCGATAAAATTATTTTATTTTTCTGTTATAGATAATGAATCATAAGCCCATGAACAAAAATAAAACAAAAATATTATTTATTTTTTAATTTCGGACACACTATTTTTTTTGGTAACTACCAGCATTCGAACAAGGAACAACAAGCAACAACTACCATACTGACCACGAATGCTAGTAGACACACTATTTATTAAATATACATCTTAAAATATGTTATTAGGATTTGAAAATTGGACTAAATGAAACTCTCTCTATTTATTAAATACAAACATTGTCCACATATTTTTGCGCCAATAATAGAAGAAAATTATTTTTCTCGAGAATCAGCGCAGAAAATTTGTGATGCATACCCAAAATATATCGTTGCACGTTAATGTGTGTGTGTGAATGAAGATTTGGATCCTGTCATTAGGGTAATAAACGAGCCAGGGGCCTTTGACTCGGCTCGTAAAGGCCTGAACTCATTTAATAAAAGCTCGTGTTGGAATCAGGCTTGGACTTGTATAAAAACGCGTTTAATAAAAAGGCCTTAGGCTCTAATTCAGAAGCTCGGCCTTAGAGCCTCCCAGGCTAACCTAGTATATAAATATTTATTTATATTTTTTATACTACTTGTAATAATTCTCTCTCTCATCAATTTATTTCACCCCATTTTATTGGTTTAACAGACTTTTTGAATGATTTTGTTCTATATTATGCTATTTGGATATATATTGAATTTGTGTATATTTATGGAATTACTAGTATTGTTCTATATTATCCTTCATCCTCCTCACACAAACAAACCCGCAAAAACTCATTCGTTCCACTGTGCACTCTTGTTTGTGTCAATTTATTTTTATTTTTTTATTTTTTTTGTTGGCACTTTTTTTTATAATGGGCTAAGATAATATAACCTGTTATCTACTCTCACTTTAATTTTTATTTATTTATTGTAGACTTAGTAAATTATTGCTGCAAATTGGAAGCTAAGGTTTCTATCTGAAAATCGATTTTTTGTGGAATTCTATTCTCTTATTTTTATTCTTTAACATGTTAACAGACTAAGACAGGCTTCACACAGGTTTTTTTTTTGTAAATAAATCAGGCCACAGGCCAATATTATATTCGTGACAGGTAACAGGCTAAGGTCAGTCGGACACGTTTAAATACAGGCTTGGCCCGTTAAGATCAAAGCTCGGCTCGGCTCGGCCCGTTAACACCCCTACCTGTCATGCTTAAAAGTGATCATGTGATTATATTATTTAATTACAATCACTCATTAATAATGAGATAAGAGATAAAAAAATGTGTGATTTTTAAATAAATGATTATGATAAAATTATGTATGAGAGAATCTAAATCCCTGCGAATGAAGAGGAATCAAATCTTTTTATATTAATAGGTTATGTGTGAGATAGGTGAGATATTTTATAATAATTTTTTTTGGTCACACTTAAATAAAATTTAGTAATTTTATTATAAAGAAAAGAGAAAAAATATATATTAAATTAACTCACTTATGGCAGAAAAAAAAATTGCAGCAAAAATAGTAAAATTATTCCCTTAAGAATGTTTTGTTGTGCTAGAAACTAGAAAGTGAGAATTATTTGCATAAAGACCCAATACCTAGGAAGCACGGACACTTGTAAAAATAGGAAGAGTCGGATCCGACTCGCTCCGACACGGCGACACGCTTCGACACAGTGTCGGACATGCGGTTGACTTTTTTCGACACGCGGTTGACTTTTTTAATTTTTTTAATTTTTGTTTTAAAACAAATTAAAATATATTAATAAAACTACCACCTGATCATATCAATTTTATTTTTTTGTCTTTTTTCCCCTTAAGTAGATAAGAGATCATCTCAGCATCATTGTCAATTCCTATTACGCTGTTGTTGTATCTCATTCTCTTTGATCTCTCTCTAATATGATTTGTTTTCTCTATATGATATTATGGGTCTGTTTGATTGTGTTCTGGTTTTTTTTCTTAAAACTGTTTTGTAAAATAGTTATGGAAACAGTTATTTTTTATATTTTTTTCTTTTTAAAAGTTAAAAATCAAAACAGAAAACAAAAACAACTCATACATGTTCTCTAAATTTGATTTTAAAAACAAAAAAACAATTATAATTTTCAAAACATTTTTTACAAAATAGTTCTTACCAAACGAGTTTTTTCTTTTTTTTTTGTTCTGAAAATTAAAAAACTGTTTTGCAAAACAGAAATCAAACAGAGCCTATATCTCTCTCATCCTAGTTTTTATTTTTTTTATTAAAGCTTCCATCTTTATAACGTGTTGATGGGTATTATTAATTTAGTTTCATTTTTGTTAAATTATTAAATATTAAATGAAATATACACTATATAAATTAAAAATATATTTAATATTAAAATGTGTTCCAACGTGTCGAAATTCATAATTTCTTAGGATTGACGTGTCGGAGTGTCATGTCGTGTCGTGTCACGTGTCCGTGTCGTATCGGTGCTACATAGCCCAATACTACTCTATAGAATGAGAAGTATGAGATAGAAATTGTTATATATATAAAAAAAAAGTATGAGATAGAAATAACATTTTATGGACTAATTCTTTTATGTTTACTTCTCAAATAATGAAATAAAGTTTTTCTTTTATTTCATCATTAAATATTCAAGCAATATTTATTATTCAAGCTTGTTTAACTTCATTTCATTACAAGAAAACTCTAAGCTGAGCATTATTATGATATATAACGTCATAAAGTCAAAGTGTAAATAGAAAGAAAAATAAGGACATACAATATTCACACGGTAAAATTATAAAAAAATTCAATAATATGTGTTTAATTATGTTTTAAGTTTTATGTAAATATAACTAGTTAATAAATTCAACTTGACGTGGCCGTGATAAGATTGTGGCCGGCAATATTGTTATACTATACTAAGGATAATTATGGGTCCAATTCGGTAAGCATATGGGTGAAATCGGGAAATATTTTTTAAGTTCCAGAATTATCCAATGATTTGGCGCTCCCTCTCATAACACTCATTTTTCTTTTTTTTTTTATCCCTGTTATTTTTTTTCTTTTTTAATTTTATCCTCTCAATCACACTCAGGAACAACCTAAAAAATAGTGGTCCCTGTCCGTCATAAATTCTCTCGTGAACATTCAGACCGACCTTATGAATTATTATTGATAAGATTTAAAAAAATTCATGAAGATAAAATTAATTACCAAATATGTATATAAAAGTATATAAAGTTATAGTTATTAGAATTGGTATGAAAAAAGATTAGAAGAACTTTATTTTTCTTTTTATTCCACTGATTATTTATTTACTGACGTAATGCTCACGTGCCTAGGCACCCAGCAAGAACCAAATCCCCGCGAGAAGTGAATGATTTATGCCTGTCCTTAAAAGGAAATAAAATCATGAAACTCGACAACACTCTTCGAGAGGATTATATTGGAATACTATAAAATGAGGTAAGATCATTTGATACCGGTGTCAAATTTTAAATTTAACATCTCATTTGAGAGCTGTTAGATCAAAAAATATTAATGGTGTCACATGCTTACAAATCAGAGTCATTGATATTTTTTGATCTAAGAGCTCTTAAATGAGGTGTCAAAGTTCAAATTTGACACCGGTGTCAAAGGATCCTACCTCCTATAAAATTTGTCCGACTACTTTTTTGTTTTCTGATTTTTTTTTTCTTCTGAAATTTTATTATTTCATGGTGATATTTTTATTATATTTTATTAAAAAATGTTATATTTACAAATTTAATCATGTATTATGGAGAATACACATTTGAGTATTTATATTCCTCGGAGATTTGCCCTCCTTCCCATTTCTGGGATCTTATTTATTCAATAATAGTAATAAATTTAATGATAAATCTCCTGAATGAAAAAACAAGTTAATTACTAATTATTTATCTATCAATAAATGATTAAGATTTATTACATGATATAATCATGTTAAAATTAGACATGGAATAATCCATATAAGACCATTCACATTAAAAATTTATGGTGATTGAACTCAGGTGCAGCTCTAATATTTAGTTAAAATCACATATGTAGTTAAAAAGAATGTAAACTTACGATTAATTTCCTTAAATTATACTTTTTTTTAACAAAATGACACTACAAAGTTGTCTCAAATAATCTTCAAAGTAAACTTTTGTTTTACTTTAATAGATTCTTTCGTTTTAATTTCGTCTAGTGACTAAGATAAAATATGGTCCGCTTATCTTTAATAAAATTGGACGTTAACTAATTTATCATTTAAAATTTTATTCTTACGTCATTTTTCAATCATCCTTAAATGTCAAGGACTCAAGATCATTTTATGGGATATAAATTACACTCACAATCTAAACTATTGATTCTATTTATTTCAAAAGGTTATGATCTATTAAATATTTAAATTGTTAGATATATCTAAATTAAAAGTCAAGATTAAATGTAAAATATTTTATTCTCATATCGATGTAAGAATAATATACCCCTATGCAGATCAATAATCTTTTGATTTCAATATAAAAATAAAAATTCTTATTCTTTATCTTTACTGTTGATTTGCCCTTATATGAAATTGCTTTTCCTTTTCTTTTTTCTACTGTGCTATATTAGGGCTATACTCCTATTCTTTCTGGGCTTGCGATATGAGAGAAGGGTCAGAATCCTTTTGGGCTTTCAATACCAAATTCTCCACAGGCCTGGGTTGACAACTGGGTCCTTTATGTAAATGTTTTTGGGCCAATAATTTATTTAACCTACGAAATCAAAAAATGGATCCAAGTGCATTTAGGATTATTAGGGGAAAGAAAAAACGAATGCTGGTAAGTGGGTAACTAGGGATAAATCCTTGAAGTGACTACAAGGTAATATAATTCACCGTTGTACCAAAAAACAAAAACCGAAAAACATTTATCCTATATAATTTTGTGTGATTTTAGATCGTAACCGTTGATTTTCGTCAATCAACAGTTAGGATTTACTGGATTTTATTGTGAATTACTAATTAATTAATTAATAAGTTTGATCCAGTAAATGCTAACTATTGACCGATGAAAATCAACGATTAGGATCTAAAATGACACAAAATTATATCATTTAAAATGACAAATATTTTTGCAAAAAAAAATAAAACCTTGAGGGGGCGTTTGGTACGCGGCTTTCTCCAAGATTCCGGGAAAACTGAATTTTTCTAAATTTTTAATTTTTAAATATTATCATAAATTGAACGTAAAAATCATTTTTCTGAAAATCGAGATTCTCGGATAAAAGAAGATTTTGCTCTACATTGTGAGTCAATATAGCCCATTACAAGAGAAGTAAAAAAAAAAAAGTTTACAATTTAATTTTTTTTTATAGACAAAATTCTTTTATTCGTCTTATGCGATACACCAAAAGATGAAAATATAGCATAAGTTCATTGTTTAAAAAATTCCTGTACCTCTCTAAAAAATAATCCAAATTAAACTCAGCACTTTTAGTTTCAATAGTTTTTTTCTTATTCCCAAGTTAGAATGTATTAATATTTCACCAAAAATAAAAGAATGTATTAATATTATCTGATGCTGCGCTGTAGCAACTGTACCTTATTTTTCTAACTCCGTACATTAATTGTTACCCAAAAACAGGGTATAAGCTTAGCTCTCTAGAAGCAAATTAAATCAACCGAGCCTAAGTGATAGAACTAGAATAACCCATATTATGATATTATTATCAATAAATTTTTGAACTAATATGATTTAAAATCTAATTATGTAACAGAGGATACAAATGATACAATCTTGTCCAACAAAATTCAAAATAAATGAAACGGGGTTCAATATGCCTGTGCAAATATAGTCCAAAAAAGATTCTTCACAGGTCTTCGTAATTATGGTCTCATACATTAGTATGTATCAGCCTATTGAGGATTTGAGCAATATTGTTAAAATCGAGATCTTAAGTAAAATTAGAAGGGATTAAAAAATTATAAAACGTAAAATCGTAAAAAATCATAAAAGCGTCTGAAATATTAGTAAAATCATTTTGATGAAAAAAATCATAAAAATGTAAAATCGTAGTGATAAATCGAGATTTTAACAACAATGGATTTGAGATTCTACGATAGCAAAGAAGCCTACCCGGTAAACTAGCAGCCTAGTAAATTATTCCCCAATTAACATAAAAAAAGGCAAGTGTCCCCCTTTCTTTCTTTTTTAATTTTCCACCCGATTCATCCTTCGAACTATATCTGATTCGAGCACTTGACAAATATATTAAAGATAATAGTTCTCCCAAATTATTTTTTCCATTCACACGACTTGAACTCAAAATCTGTGATTAATGGGTTTGGATTCATTACCATTTATGTCAAAGGTGTTTGGTAAGACAAATATCCTTAAACACCAACTTTTAATCAATGTCATAAATATTAACTCCACTAAACAAAATCACTTCTCTTAGACTTTGTTTGGGAGTCCAAAATCAAATTAAGAGGGAAATGGAAAGAAACGGAATGTTTTACTTATATCTTTTCCTTGTTTGAGTTTAAAACAATAGGGGAAGGGAATGGAAGATTTCTGTAGGAGTCTCTAAAATCTTTCTCACATCTAAAATTAAAGTTCTCCGGATTTGGGAGATATGCGAGGGTAAATATAAAAAATTACTTATAGACCATTATCATTAAAAAAAAAAGAGAAAAATAATTTTTTGAGAGAGAGAGAATAATTTTTAGAGGAAGAAATCAGGAGAATCATTTTTTAAATGTGAAAACTATATAAACAATTTTTTTAGAAATATTAAATTTAATTTTATTTGTAAAATATAATAATTATATTATTATTTTTTTAAAAAGGTAAAATTATAAAATATCTCATTAACCATTTATTTTTCTCCCTTGTCATATTTTTAACTTCCAAACTAAAAAATAAAAAGAATATGCTTCATTTTTTCCCCTTTCCTTTTCTTGGATTGTTAAAAATCAAAGAACTCTATAGAATAGTAATTCATTTTTATTACTTCTAACTCAACAGAGGTCATTATATACAAAGTACTAGAGTCATAAATCAGACATAAATCAATCTATCAATCAGTCATAAATCAAAGAAGAAAATTACAAATAATCAGGAAATTAAAATTCCTAAAATATCTCCACAAAATTCTACAATCACTCCATATAACAGATTCCATTTGATTGCTACATAAATCAATCAAATCAGAAATTAAATCTTTCCAATTATAAAAAAATATACAACTCAACAAATCAAGAAATTAAATCTTTCCAATTATAAAAAAATATATAACTCAACAGATCCCTTTCATTCTTTTATGCTCCAAACAACCTAAATGGTGTCCATATAATCTAGATGGCAGAAAACGACCTATTTTGAAAAATAAAATTACAATAAACTAAATACGTCGCGTCTGCACAACGTTCAAAAGGAACCGGAAAGGACCATCTCTCTCGCTCATGGTTTAAACGTTTTCTATTTGAAAAGTTGACCAATTTTATTTTTTTAATACGTCCACTTGTGTCCACCCTCTGGCTTATTGTCTTACCTTCTCCTATAAAACCCTTGTATATGTGGACTAAGAAAAAACGCTCACATTATAAAGTCCTTCTTAATTACATGAGTTTGATAATCTCGACATGGCAGCCCAAGGCTCTAAATCCGAGATAATTGAAGTTGTGATAGACACAACAACATCCTCAACCATTATAAGTCATAACAATAGAATCAATAATGGAGAATCAGCGTTGTTGATTGTTGCCAAGAGTTGGTTAATGTCCCTAAATTCTTTACTAACCAAATTACATGCAGGTTATTTCAGAATAAGCCTCTCCCTCGGTGGCCAAGCTTTATTATGGAAGACATTAATTGAACCAACAGACGACAAAAACACTTTGCGACACGTGCTTCGCATGCTTCCCCCAACAGCTTTCCTTGTACTTTGGTATCTGGCTCTGTTTGTTCTCCTATTACTCTCTCTTCTTTACTTGCTAAGGTGCTTGTTTTACTTTAAGATGGTAAAGGCCGAGTTCTTACACCATGTAGGTGTTAACTACCTCTTTGCTCCATGGATTTCTTGGCTTCTATTGCTTCAATCAGCACCATTCGTGTCTCCAAAAACCGCAACATATTTAGTTCTGTGGTGTGTCTTTGCGGTTCCGGTTGTGGCGCTTGACGTGAAAATTTATGGCCAGTGGTTCACCAAAGGGAAGAGGTTTTTATCGACGGTGGCAAACCCGACGAGCCAGTTATCGGTGATAGGGAACTTGGTTGGGGCACAAGCTGCGGCTCATATGGGTTGGAAAGAGAGTGCTGTTTGTTTGTTTTCACTAGGGATGGTGCATTACTTGGTGTTATTTGTTACACTCTATCAACGTTTATCAGGTGGAGATCGCCTTCCAGTGTTGTTAAGGCCAGTTTTCTTCTTGTTCTTTGCAGCACCAGGCTTTGCTAGCTTGGCTTGGGAATCCATAGTTGGCACTTTCGATACTGCTTCCAAGATGCTATTCTTTCTATCCTTATTCCTCTTCATGTCACTGGTAATTTTTTCTATGTTGCATTAGTTTATTCAAATTTTATATTTGTATATTAAACTAAGGGAAAACATTTTATCACGTTGCATAAGAATTCAATTCTCATGTTATGACTCTTCGATTTGCGTGCGAAACTTTTCTTTACTTTTTTTTTCTTTTTTAATAAATGTGGGACCCACCATTAGTTGAGTCACAACATGAGAATTGAATTCTCATGCAACATGAGAAAATCAAACCCGTTAAACTAAAGTCTTATCTGACATTAAGTCGTTGGTCTTTTATAGTCAAGTTGCATACGAAAGAAACAAGCATGACATAAGATTCATTAAAATAAAACAAGATTATAATTTAATTAATAACTATCTTTCTAATATACGCTTTTCTTTTTTAATTAGTATGCCAATGTTATGCTTCGAATTGTTTACGTGCAGCTAAGAAAATGACATATAGTTCCGGAAATTTATTTCTCAGTTCAACAAAATCATATAAGATTTTATTATTGTATAATTTAAACTATAGTCATTTTCATGCATGCAACAGTCTCCCCCAAATCTCTGCTAGCACCCTTCAAGTAATGACAAAGCATACAGCTGGATCTGTTGGTAGAGAAATTAAATTATTAAATACCAAACAAAAAAATAAACACATTTATTTGTTGGCCGCCTTTTTATGCGTACGAAGCAGGTCATATATTAATTCACCATACGTACCAAACAGGTCAATATATATTCACCATATGTGATTAATTTCAATTTTCAACAGCTGAATGGATTTGGGGAAATACATTAATGTTAATTAGTACTAGTACTTACTTAATTTGTTGCACTAATTGACATTTAATTATAAATATCGAAAATGCAGGTTTGCAGGCCAACACTGTTCAAGAGATCAATGAGAAGGTTCAATGTTGCATGGTGGGCTTATTCCTTTCCAGTTACCGTGCTTGCTCTGGCTTCCACGAACTATGCACAAGAAGTCAAAGGAACTACTTCACACATCCTAATGCTCCTTCTGTTAGTTCTTTCTTTTCTGATCTCCCTTGCTCTAACGGTGTTCACTTTGCTCAACTCTAGGATGCTTCTACCGGATAATGATCCTATTGCAAGCTTGCTCATTGCTTAATTCGTTTACCAAAGTCTTCTTTTAATTATTATTGATAATTGATTATCAAGTTAGATTTTGGGTAGTATGTGAAAATATATATAGATAATTAGGTACATTTTTTTATATGTAGTTATCTACGACCAAAGTTCCATTGTATATTCATATAAATAAAAACTGCATTAGTATATATATGGTGCACAAAACTGCACCGTAGTAAAGCAGTAATTTTCAGCGATGTCTTCGTAATTTTCCTTTTTCTTAAAATAATATATATGTTGCTTTTCACTTTATGAAAACGCAGACATGTATATAGAGTTCACCCAAAAAAAGAGGGATAAACATGATAGAAAAGATGGCCAAGACAAAAGACTATATGGAAACGCTAATTAAGAACTAAGAAGTGAGAAGCAACCAATATATATATATATATTTTGGAAACAACCAATATATAATTCAGCAACGGATAGATATACAAAACAGAGTACAGATATGCTTTACTCGTATACGTTTAGACAATAGACACCCAATGCACTCCAACCTAATTAGCTCTTTGTTAAACAAGTCACGGTGTCCTGTTTCTTTGAAATCAAGATTATAAGCCCGCCAATCATAGCCAATTGAAATCTTGGCAGCTCAAATATTTTTAGAATATAAAACATATGGGAGCCCATCATTTATAACTCTACAAGTTTTAAATTTTGAAAGCTTAAAATGAATCAAGTATTAAAATTTGTTGTCAAACGTCTCGATACAGCTTTCAAAAAGTATTGTTTGGATTGCTCAATTTTTTAATTGAAGTTTTTTTTTTTATACATTTTATTTGAAGTTTTAATCATACACAAAAGTCATCATATTGTTTGTTTAATTTACTATGTCATAGCAAATCATCTACTAAATAACTAAGAACTATTGGGTGTAGTGATAAATAAATTCTTAAATATTGTAAAAGGTAACGGTTAAAAGTACTTCCTAATTAGTAACCAGGCATTACGTTGTCCAAAAAATGAATTTTATAGCAGTACCAAATACCGTTGGGTTTTTTCACTAAAGCCCAATAAGGTCTAGAGTGTAAGAAGAGCCCAAAAAACCTAAAGTTCATTCTACTTAGAGCTAGGATTTTTTGGAACCCATATATATTTTACACTCATAGTCATCAGACTGTCTTTACTTTGAGGTTGCAGAGGCTGAGGTAATGTCATCTCCCTGAAAGTGAGAGAGTGACTACACACTTTCCGTTTCCCCTTGAAACATAGTCTGGAAGATCTGCCAGCTTCAAGGAGGTTGTTCGTGTTGCGGTGTTGAGATGAACAGTTCGTGAAGAGGAATCATACAAGGGAAGATCTTACACAAGATCTGCGGCGCACCAATAGGTAATCGTGAAACGAGGATGATTCGATAAGCATATCAATGTACTAGTTCCTAACTCCGTTCCGCATAAATCCAATGTATTTTTTATTTTTTAAAAAGAGTAATTGAACATAATGGAGTCGTTAATTAATTGTCCAGTGCTGGTCAATTTGCGCGAGTATGTAAGAATTGATGTCCAATGAAACTAATAATAAAATTTTGGAATTTGATTATAATTATTAAAAAAATCTTTAATTTTTTTGGGAAAAACTGATGTCACTTAAAAAAAAAAAAAAAAACCATAGCTTGTATAGTGAATTTTCACTTCAAACACAATTTATTCATTAAAAAAAAAAAAAATACCTTCTTGGTCATTTTTGTTTTGGTGAATACTTCTTAGTCATTTATTCACTTTTATATGAATCTATGCTGCATGTAATGTTTGAACACATTAGATTTGATGTGTCGCGACGTTCAAACTTCAAAGACTAGTTTTGACAACCAAATTTTTTGGGTAAGTAAAAAAATCTCAACCAAACATTTAGCTATTTTGATAAAGGGTTTAAAATTTGTGCGGTTACAGCAAAAATTTACTTCTCCTGATATACTTCCTTAATTTATATTGCTTGTGGGTCCACTAGAGTATTGTGTCTAGTGCACGAAGTAAATTTCTGCTGTCACCATATAAGTTTTAAGGATTTTATTTTTCTTATATAGCATGAAATAAATTGTCTCATGCAATACATAAAAAGTGGGTGAGATTCACTAAAATGAAAGAGAGAGAAAATAAAAAAGTGCGTCTCATCCATCTTTTGTGTGTTGCATGAGACAACTTGTCTCATGCAATATAAGAAAAATAAAACCCAAGTTTTAAATCCTTTGATAAATTACAATTTTAACTTGTTATAATAAGGGGAAATATATGGGCAAAATTTTTGATATATTGTATTTTAAATTAAAAATTACGAATTAATGGCTATTTTGGAAATAATTATATATTTATTGCATAATATCACGCTCAATTTGGGCGTCACAAATCACACCTAATTAATGCATCACTAAAAAGGCAGTCACGCCTAATTTAGGTGTCAATTATCAGATGTTGACACGTGTCACATTTTTTTCTCAAAAAAATAAATCAATTTAATTGTAAGACTTCTGAAGGCCATAACTTTTGATTCGGGTATCCAAATCAGGTAATTCTTTTTTTGATTCCACATAACTTTTCAAGATCTACGCATTGATATCTCATTTGACGTATTTTATTTCTCTCAAACACGATTTAAATTTGCAAGAATTATATTATAAGAGCGGTTAAGCTTCTGAGTTCTGAGTTTGTGATTTGTATATAAAAAAATAAATAAAGATTTGATTTGTGATTTAAATTAAATAAATAAATTTTTTTATTTTTATTATACCAAAAAAATTGGTTTGTGATTTAAATTAAAAATAAAAAAATTATTATTAATAACGAAAAAATAAAGATTTGATTTGTGATTTAAACTCAAAAATCAATTTAAAAAATCTGTATTAATAAAGGAAATAATTAAATAAATATTCTAAATCTGTAAGGAAGAATGATTTTAGTTTTGAAAAATAATTTTTTATATTGTTAATTTAAATCACAAACCAAATTTTGTTTTATAATAAAAATAAAAATTATCTTTTTAATTTAAATCAAAAACCCAGAACACGGAGGCTTAATCGCTCTTATAATATCATTCTAAAATGTGTTTGAGAGAAATAAAATATGTCAAATGAGATGTCACTGCGTAAATCTCGAAAAGTTATGTGGAATCAAAAAAAGAATTACCTGGTGTGGATATTCGAGTCAAAAGTTATGGCCTGAAGTTTTACGATTAAATTGTTAAAAATTTGTTTGAAAAATAAAAAAAGTGACACATGCCAACACCTGATAAGTGATGCCTAAATTAGGCGTGACTACCTCTTTAGTGACGTCTTAATTAGGCGTGATTGGTGACGTCCAAAATGGGCGTGATATTATGCAATAAATGTGTAATTATTTTCAAAACAGTCAATTATAAATTCATAATTTTTATTTATAAAACAATAAATTGATTTTTTTGCCAAAATATAAGAGTTACGGAACCAACACAAATTTTCCTGCACTTTCAATTTTTTTTTTTTTTTAATTCATGGATCCCATCGAAAATTGTATCTATAGGAAAATAATTTTGGTTCCTCTTACATAACTCTTACATTGCCCTATAATAAGACGAACACGAACCCGAGGAGAAAGGAAATTTGCACAAGGAATCATTAATCTTGTGACAACGCGTTAGCGCTATATAAAGACAACAAAGTCCTTGTACTAAAAAAAAAAAAAAAAGACAACAAAGTTCATGAATCTTCCAGTTGGCGAAGTTTCTGATATCTGCTCTGCAGTAAAACATGACTTTACAAATTTGTTAGTTCGAATTCAGATGAGAATATCTTTTTCATATCTGACTGCGCTCATTTATATATAGGACCAAGCAAGGATCAGTATGTCATTAATTAGTTTATAATCTTAGACAGATGAAAACAGTTGTAGCTATTGATTTTTGAAAGTTACATAAACTTGAAATTAGTATAATATTGTTCTAATCGGGCACTGACCAATTTTATTCAAACATATAAAAAGAAGCAAATTGTTCGTATAAGAAATAAATACTTAATTAAATAGGACAAATGGTGCAAGCTATTTGATTATTCTTGTGACATGAGGGGCAAATCACAGAGCATCGTCGAGTTGATCTTACTGGAGTGAAAATAAGGCAAAAAACCTAAAAAAATAAGGCACGTCAAAATCAAAGGGATTAGGTAGAGGTGTTTTATGACTTTTAAGTTTTAACTCAAATGATAAACTTTGGGTTT
>JAVKPL010007921.1:0-31420 GCA_032173675.1 Gastrolobium villosum | reverse complement strand
AAAGTGGATATGCAGAACAGTGGACCCCACCTTATTATTCCTATGACACAAGATACAATGACATGATGCTTATAATAATAGAACCTTATTAAAGATATTCATTGGATATAGTAAATAATGATTATTTTTTTGTTTTTGTTGACAGTGCGCTAAGATAAAAGCATGTTACCAAACCACATGAACGATTCTGAATCATTCTAAAAAATATGACCCCTTTGGAGTCTCAGCCACTCACCGTCACACACTGGTGCTACTAGCCTCGCCGTAAGAGAGCGTTGACCCAAAGTTAAGCCATGGCACAAACTCTGTTCTCTACAGTCTCTTCCCCTTCCTTCGTTCACCGCGTTTTCTCTCCGAACCTCAACCTCCGAAACGGTTCGTTTTCGGTTCCCATTTCTCCTCTAACCCAGAGGAGCACCGCTATTGCTGCTGCAAACGTCGCCGTTTCTCCAAATGCAGGCACGTCCATTGAGTCTGTTAGCAAGGTTAGTTCCTGATTTTTTTAATTTTTAGTTATTCTTATTACTTTATTCACTTTTCGCCTATTTTATTGCTTGATTGAAATCTAACGGTTGGATATAGCTGATTGAATCGTTGATTAACGGTGTTGATTTATCGGAAGCCGAAGCCGAAGCTTCTCTTGACTTGTTACTGAACGAAGCCAATGAGACATTGATTAGCGCTGTTCTTGTGCTTTTAAGAGCCAAAGGGGAGACTTTTGAAGAAGTAACTTTCCTGCTTCAGTTTATTCGTGTTTTGATACATAAAGTAAAAAAAACAAATTGTAAGTTGTGAAATTGAGGTTGTTGATGATTAAAATGTTTGGTTTTTTTTTTTTTTTTTTTTTTTAAGGTTGTGGGGTTTGCGAGGGCCATGATAAATCATGCTACGAAGGTTGATGGTTTGGTTGATGTGGTTGACATTGTTGGAACCGGAGGGGATGGTGCTAACACAGTTAACATTTCAACGGGGGCTTCAATACTTGCTGCGGCTTGCGGTGCCAAAGTTGCAAAGGTTTGTGTGTGTGTATGTTTTGCGTGCATTGTAGCGAATATATGAGTAAATTTGCATATTAGGAACTAACTTGAAGGTTTACTTGCTAATATATTGATTCACTTGGGTGCTATAAGTGTGTAATGCAGTAATATGATTTCTAGCTAGTGATAAGATTGAAATGGTTTTGGTTTTGATGTGTGATTTGATTGTTTCCTTGTTTCAGCAAGGAAACCGTTCTAGTTCTTCTGCGTGTGGAAGTGCTGATGTGTTAGAAGCTTTGGGAGTGGTTATTGACTTAGGCCCTCAGGTTAGTGAAAATTGCATTAAGAATGCAAATCTGTCTGTTATTTTTCTTGGGTTGTGGATGTGGTTATCAGTTGGTACTAGCCCTCTTTGTTAAGTGGACGATGATTCATTATGTTTGTCTAATGCTGCTGTGTATTTCTGGTTAATTGTAGAAAATAATATATGAAAAGGAGACTACTTGCGCTTTTATATAAATAATGCTTATTTGTATGTATTTTTACATTTATTAACTATTTTAAGCTTGTATGTGTATGTTGTCTGTTTAATTGACAGAATTTATCAAACAGAAATTTTTATTGATCGATGCATTCGGTAATTTGTTTTTCTGCCAATCAGGGGGTAAAAAAGTGTGTGGATGAAGCAGGAATTGGGTTTATGATGTCTCCAAAGTATCACCCAGCAATGAAGATTGTCAGGCCTGTAAGAAAGAAGCTAAAAATCAAAACTGTATTCAATATATTGGGTCCCATGTTAAATCCAGC
Organism: Gastrolobium villosum; assembly: GCA_032173675.1. Classification (NCBI taxonomy): domain Eukaryota; kingdom Viridiplantae; phylum Streptophyta; class Magnoliopsida; order Fabales; family Fabaceae; genus Gastrolobium; species Gastrolobium villosum. The sequence goes on along the minus strand of JAVKPL010007921.1, from coordinate 29,636 downwards.
TCAGGCACCTTTTGCAGTTGTTGGAGTATACACAGAAGACTTGGTAAGTTGATTGGTAATATATTCAAATAATCTTACTGAAATTGATTCTGCTATCATTCTAGATCATTTACATGCACTGTAATCTTTGTAAGTATTTTGAAAGAGAAGTTTTTGAGTTAAGGGTAGAATACCTAATCAACAAAGGAGAAAATATAAGAATTCTATTTGCTCATAAAACTTGTAGCTTGAAGATTGATAATTGTGAAAGCAACTCAGATTTTGAAGCAATTGGTTTACATTGAAACTTTGTAATCGAGTTCAACCCTTTTTTCTTGTCTCAACCTATTTTTGCCATTTTTTCTTCTTTATTCCATAAACATTGGTGTGTGGGGCAACTGACTCTGGTTTTGAGGTTCGGACTACTGATTTTTTTCTCTTCGCAATCTCTGTATTTGTAACCTTCAAAGGAAATGTAGATTATATGCATATGTATGAAAGGTACTCTGTAATCAATTAATTGAATAATTCATCCATATTGATTGTTTTTTATTGTTACCACTCAAATGAAAACTTTTAAATTGCCTAGAGTCATCCATGTTTTTGTTGAAGAAATTGTAGCACCAAACTGAATTTGACATGTTTTATTATTTTACAACTTAAATTTGGCATCTTATTTTCTTTGTATCCCCTGCCCCCCCTTTCTCAAAAAAAAAAGGACAGACCCTGAAGGATTGAGGATCTAATTCTTGCTGTTTTTCTCTATCTATGCCATCCCTAATGAGCTATTTGTCTTGGCCTTTGGGATAGGTCTTCAAAATGGCTAAAGCACTTAAAAGATTTGGCATGAAAAGAGCTTTAGTTGTCCACTCTGAAGGTTTGGATGAAATGAGTCCTCTTGGTAAGATCCCTTGCTTGTTTTGCACCTGAAAATTGTTTATTTGAAAGATATAGGTATCTGAATTTGATTTGAGTGGCATTTTCTGACTTCTTGTTTACGTTACATGCAGGACCAGGTCTAGTGCTTGATGTTACTCCAGAAAGGATTGATAAGTTCTCCTTCGATCCCTGTAAGCATTTGATAATATATGGTTTTAATCTGTTTCCGTTATGAAGCAAATTGATCTAGCTCACATGCTACTAATTGAGTGCAACAATGGATCTTTTATTGGATATGCATGCTTGAATGCACTATTCACATCAGATTGTTTATTGGAACAGTGGAGTTCGGCATTCCTCGATGTAATCTTGAAAGCTTAAAAGGTGGTGGCCCAGAATACAATGCAGGGGTTCTGAAGCGTGTTCTAGGTGGAGAGAGAGGGCCCATTGCCGATTCTTTTGTGAGTATCTTCTGGTTTTTCTGATCTTTTAAGTAGCTGAGAGGATTATAACCTCGTCTTAAGTGATGGGAAGGTGGTGGCCTTGGAATGAAAAATATAATGATGCTTTCAATGCAACTTTATCTTGAAGTCTATGAAATTATGGTTGAGATGGAATTTGTTCCTTTCTATCTTAGTTTGACCCCGTTACCTTCAAATTCTGTGGAAATTATTTTGATTCTAACCTCTTTATTTTGTCATGGCTCTGAATTTGCTTACTAAGGAGATGAATCTTGTGCCTCTACTTGGTTTTGAAGAAAGGAAACATACCATGAATTATGTCAAAAACCCATCGTGATGCCTTTTTCCTTTTAATTTTTTCTTCCAGCATAGAACATTTTGCTTCTTAACCAGATGAAAGTTAAAAAATTTCTTACTGCTATAAAGTGCTATTTTACTGAAATCCAATTAGAGGCACATTCTCTGTTGTTCTTTATGTTTCAATTTTTCTCAGTTAAATACTGTAATTCATAATATGTCCTGCATAATATTTTGGTACTTGTCTCATTCTCTTTGAATGCACTTGTCTCTTAATATAAATTTTGATTATTATGTACCCAAAAATTGTCTAGGTTTTAAATGCGGCAGCAGCTCTCATGGTCAGTGGCCATGTAAGGAACCTAGCTGAAGGGGTGTCTTTGGCGCGTGAAACACAACAATCTGGAAAGGCTCTCAAGACTCTCAACTTGTGGAAGGATATCTCACATGTGAGTTAAAATGGATCCTGCATCTACCACTTTCATTACAATCACGTGTTGCTAATTTTCTTTTGCCTCCTTTGTTATTGCAGAAAATAAAAGATGATGTGGCAATGGAACATGCCTGAATCATTTTATGTGATTCAGGTTTGAGTTTTGTAAACTTGATTACTGGATTTAAACGGGGAGTAGCCAGGGAGGCCTCAAACTGTACATTGCTGAAGAGATGTACAAAAGTAATGTAATTTAATATCAGTTAAAACTATTTATCCATCTGTACTGTGCAAAAAGGTTTTAGAATAGGAAAGAAAATTAGTAGGTTGTTTTTGTTAAGAAAAAAGTGTGGTATAGGAAATGGAATCTGTTTTTTTTAATGAACTTCGAGATATGATATTTAATTTTCATGAACAAGATGCGAGGTTAATAACGAATTCTGAAACAGCTCTTGCCTTGATCTAGTTGGGGAGCTCATTTTTAGTGCAACTGTAGTATGTACTATTGTCATTCTTCTTCTTACACCTGTATTTAAGATAATATTTCTCTCTCTTCCATATCATTAATTAGTATTGGTGTTTGGTTTTTATTGGAATGATGTATGAAAAAGTGGATGGAATGGGAGTATTGTAGAAAATTTCCTAGTTGGGAGAGCTTTGAAAAGCAGTTCGGGCCCTCTATGCAAATTGAATATAGTTTTGTTCTCTGGGATCGATGCTTAGAAAGATGAAAAGATGCTGAAAGACGAGATTTTCTTTCAACTGTTGGAATCAAATTTCTTTTTAACATTTTAGTTATGTCATTGAAAAGAAAAAATAAGAGCACTTTAAAAAGCTGGAGAACGCATAAATGAAGGAGATTGAAGCTCGCAACGGGGTTTTTATTGGTTGAACGCTTCCATTTTTGTTCCTTTTCCCTCCTATATTCTCATCAACTAATTGCACAGTTGCGCTCATTTGATTTTAGAGCTTGAGGTGAGTTTTTATTATTTGATTATTGTTTATTTTTTTTTAGTTTTTTTTTTTTAATACCATAGGGCCATAGATTCTTTTAAGCTTTGAAATCTTGTGCACGAGTGTATTTTAAGCTTTAATAGAAATTTAGTTTGGGAATTTGGGTTTTGAAGTAGATGTAAAGGAACCAAATCTTGCTTATCAAAAAAAAAAAAGGAACCAAATCTTAGTTTTGATCATGAGTTTCTTGAAAATTCTTAATCCTATAGTATGGATTTTATCTGATTTTTTTATCCATTGCAAATTCATCTTTAAATAAATTTTTTGAAGTCTTATTACCTAGAAATTTATATTACGAGGTAGTTATTTTATTTATCATGGGACTTGCGTTTTAAATTCACAATATTTAGAGGGTACAGTCATATACTTTGAAAGAACAATAATAAGTTAAAGAAATAAGGCCTAAGGTTAATACATATTTCCAGTATCATGAAGGATAATGAACCCAAGACCCTTGTTTAGTCATCTACTAGTTAAAGTGTTAAACCAAATCTCATTGCCATCCCTATTTCACATTAATGAGAATAGTCTTCTATCTAAATAAAGGGGACGGTTATACTCACCATCAGGTAAGTTTACCACCCTTACCACCAATATTATCACCGTCGGATCAGAATTAAATGCAACGATCTATAATTATCCCATATAATCCAAATTTTTACTCTCACATTCCGTCTCTGTCTCTCTCTAGGTTTCTGCACATCTCTCTCCAAATTATTCTCTTCATAGTTGCAGCGTTGTATCGAAATTGAAGGTGAATTCCTATTTTTTGTCAGGATCTTTGGTCCACGCTGCCCGCAGAGAAAGAACCTCATGGCTGCCAATTTCGTCTGTGTTCGTACCTATAAAATTACAATTAGGAGTCTCTGTATACTTTAATTCTGATTCTTCGATTCTCCATTAAAAACAAAAGAAAAATTAACAAAAAAATAAAATTATGAGGATTGCATTGCATTGTTATTTATAATATAGGATCAAGACGTTTGTTACCTTGGGTTCATTTCTCACTTTCCCTTATTCAATTTTGTTATTAACACGGTTATGCCTTTCGTTTTTTTTTCCATTTTAATTATTTTTTTGTACTATAAATGTTTGGAAGAATTTGGTGCCAATTAAGAAAAAAAGAGCGAAAATGGGAAGGGAAAACCTCTTGAATAAATCGATGTGCAGCGAGAAGATATCGAATGTGAAGAGAGGATGAAAGAAGGTATGAAACCTAGAGAGAGATAGAGAGGGAATGCAGGAGTAAAAATTAGGATTATATGGAATAATTATGGACCGTTAGATTTAATTCTAATCCGACGGTAATGATATTGGTGGTAAGGGTGGTAAACTTACCTGGTGGTAAGTATAACCGTTCCCATAATCAAAACGACGTAGTTTTGGGAGGCCGAAAATAAACTTATTTCAAGCGGCTTGAATATATATATATATATATATAGTTGCGTGAGTTGGATTATCTTTAGGGTGGTCTTGTTTTGGTTGATAGTGTTGTTCTCAACTGTAGCATTCTATTTAAAGTGATCAATTTGATATATCTATTTTGTGCCTGTGAAGACTTTTGGGTCCGTAATAAATATTTGGTTAATTTGAACTATAATTTCAGGCTTGCCTAGTTGAATTAGATATTTAATTTGTTGCAAAACCTGAGCTTAAGTCGTGACATATGCATGGAATATGAGGATGAAGACAGAAATATTTTGGAGATTACTCCCATGCGACGCAAGTAGTCGCAAGCTTCCCCCATACGAATACTTAAGCATGGTTTTCGACGTCGTACATAGGGAATGGCAATACAAAAACTACAGAATAATATTTGAGTAGTTTTGTTCTCTGTGATATTTGCTTAGAAAGTAGGAACAATGACAGTCGTGTCACTGTTTCCACACAAATTTACCTAAATGTCACGTTCTTGAACTATTTTTCCAAACTGTCACGCAGACAAGGTCGCTTCTGACACAGCGAACTATGCATGATGATGTGTCAGAAAGCTGGTGGTGTCGGAGTCCGCTGTGTTTTTATTAAGTTCGCCTAGCATGTAGGCGAACTCCATTTATTTTTTTTATTTTTTTTAATTTAATACTTGTTATCCACTAAAAATGTGACACGTCAGCAAACTGAGTTCGCCTGTGTCAGAAGCAAACTTGCTCCCGTGGTAGATTGGGAAATAAGACTGTTCGCGTGGCATTTAGATAAAAAAATTGGTGAACATTTTGGTCAATTACCCTAGAAAGTAAGGAACATGACGATGAAGACACCTATTGTAAAACAATAAATAAGGATAACTTCAATGCGCAAGCGTTCACTTTTGAGCAAGGTTTTCATGGTCTTATAAAACTTCGGAATAATAATTGAGTACGATTTTCAAGGTCGTATATAATGAATAAAATATCTGAGCATGGTTTTCATGGTCTTAGACATGGAATAGGAAATGCCAATCAAAACTCACTAACGCGCTCGTATTGTATGACTATGTTCACGTTCTTCAGCAAACATATGGCATGTGCAACTTGGGATACATGATCCACTGACCCATTTTGTGTTGATAGTCTCACATGTAATACTACCATATTATGCAAATCTAATTAGTTGTCATCCAAGCTAGCATATACATCAATAATCCTGCCAAAAAATTGCAGATAACAAAATTAGCAAATTACAGCTCAATCGCCAAAATGCTTGATTTGCTAAAATTTGATACAGGATAGTGACTAAAGTGACAGTGGCATAATCATTCTTCCAAGGTTAAATAGGTCATCCATTAATTTGGTTTAACGTGACAAGTACTACTCAACTAACCAATCAATGAAATAACCAAGTACCTGCAAACATTTTCACCACCATAGGCCTTGTTCCTGACGACAAAGTAGCTGTAAATTTGCACACACAGTCACATAAATTTACAAAAAAAAAATAAAATAAAATAAAAGAGTAGGGATGAGGGCTCAAATATGTGACCTTTTCAGTCATGAAGGAAATATTTTACTATAGCTCGAGAGTCAACCTCTTAGGGGTATTTTGTAGGAGGATTATTTTAAGATGACTAGGAAAGTGAGGGTATAAATTTCCTAGAATCCCATGTGTTATGGAACTGACAAAGGCTCATATTCTAGAAGGACCAATAAAGGACAACACAAAAGGAAGAGAATCTCCTATTAATGACAATCTTATCCAGACAACTAAGTAGTTAGACTTGGGCCCCCAATATTCCTAAGAGGCTCAGAAGTACATTCCTATCAGATAACCCATTTATAAATAAGGGGTTAAACCAATAAGGTACACACTCTCTAAACCCTCTCTCTTAGCTTGTCACTGTGCACACACCTCACGTCTTAACTATGTCGATTATTATTGTTAACAGTAATCAGACTACCATCAAAGGTATCTCATTCATAGATACATGAGAGAGGGCACATAAATTTTACATAAGATATACCAGTCACCGGTTGGACATCTCTGTCTTTGAGACAGAACACCATGTTTGATAGCACATTGGAAAATCCGAGAAAGTTATTTTCCCAAGGTTCAGTTTTGTACGTATTTTCTAAATCAAAATACCATCTAAAAATGCCATCCAGATAATTGTATTTCAAAAAAAAAAAAATAGACGATGAAAAAATATGGATTAATTTTTCAGACAAAAATAATCAAACTTAGTATCAGAAAAATTAACTCAACATTCCAAAGAATATTTTGGCTTACCAAACAACTTTTTGGAACATTCCCATAAAACTCATTTTCCCCATATATTCCCGGAAATTGTGATTCCCATATAAAAAATTTCTCCCAATTAAAAAAAATTAAATTTAGAAAAACTCAGTGCTAAACCTTGATTAAAGGTACAAACCTGAATCACAATTCAACGTGGAATTGAAGTTCCCACACATGCACACTTGTCTAACGCCATCCGAGCCAAATCCACACGTGCCACCCGTTGCCTCACACGCTCCACAGAACTCATCATTCCCTTGCACCGAGTAACTCACACGGATCCCATAGGACCACGCACTTGGCCCATCAACCTTCAGAGGTGCCAAACTATAAGCACTACTATACCCTTGACACTCAAGCTTTGAAAGGTTAATAGACTTAATAGCCTCATAAGGCAAAGCACAACATTCTGGTGGGCCTGACCCAAAAAACGAAGAGCCCACCCTTTTATGGCCCAACACTTCAGCCCAAGCCGGGCACCCGTAATACTCTTCGCATCCCATTCCCGAAACGTTTCGACATGGCAAGTTCTTTCCTGGGAAACCTTGGAACAATGGTGACTCAACCGAACAACCTAGGAGCATGAACACGTTGTCCGCCGCCGGGTTCATGTATGGGGCCCGCCACGGCTCCACCGCGAAACCGTTGCCGCGGTTTCCGAGGACGATTGTGTCACATGTTGACATGTGTGGCTCGTGAAGTGTGAGTGCTTGAAATGCATAGTCTATTTCTAGCACCCTATAGGATCCAGAGCTTATGCGTAACATGAGAACATCGTTCATGCAGAAGAGAAGGTCACGGAAACCCGGGTGCCCGCACCCGTATTCGAGTGCAAACGGGTAATCTATGGTTATGTTACCACAATATGAACGACATGGGTATGCATGGCTTGAACTTAATTGAATCAACAAATATGCTGAGAAAATGAGATATGGTACATGTAGCAATGTTGACATGGTTGTGAATGGGATAAAATAAAAGTTATATCAAAGACTTAAGTGATGGGAGGTAGTGCAATGAAGTGAAACTTTGCCTGGTTTTATTAATTAGGGGATTGCTTTATTCAGATGCAGGGTAGAGGAATCTGGTTGAATTGTTTATGGGTTTTCCTTCACTTTTTTTTTGTTTTGTTTATATTTATAGTACTGGTCATATTTATAGCTTTTGAATTTCTGCTTGCTTTTGTTTGCTTTTTTATGTTGGTAATGGTAAAGATGAATGTTTAGCTAGGTTGCTTTAAAATGGAATATAGTAACATGAGGGCTTCCAGATGATGACTATTAACAATGGAAATGGTTCAAGTTTCCAAGCGAGCTTTCCAACTAAGCTTGTGTAGACAAATATTTTAGAATATGCGTGGGATATATAGTAGGTCCATCAGTTCAGTGCCACTGCCAATTGCTAGAGAAGACAGTACAAGGTTTAGAATTAGACATTAGTCCAAGTGTCACGCATCCTATCATTATCGCACTATTTAATTAATAATTAATTAAATTTTGTGGAGTTTTTAGCATGTACCTGTGCATTGTCGATCCTTCAAAGATTTTCGTGTGAGGGGGCGTATTAGAGATATATAAAATTTAAGATTTTAAATTGTAATTCATGTTAAGTGATAATGCTACAACATTTTAACTATAGTAGTAGCACAATTATATTATACTGTAATTGTCATTACAGACATCGTATCCAACTAGCCTGCAATGACCAGAGCGCAACTGCAAATGCAACTGCAATTTAAAATTTTAGTAACAATAAAGGGTTCGCTTTTTATGTAGTTGTTGGGACAGAAATTATGGTGTTTTGTAATTTTAATTTATTGCAGGGTTATAATAGTCTTTATATTTATAATTTTTAAGATTTCATTATCAAAACGACGTTGTTTTGGGAATAAATGCAGATAATTTATCTGCATTAAGTGCAGAAACTTTTTTCCCAACAATAAATTGCTTCTCTTTTTGTTATTGGTTTTGGTTTTGGTTCTCCTTCCTCTGTATATGCGTTTTGGCTGTGTGGCAAACGATATAATTAGTCTTACTTCTTATAAAACAATAGACCAATCTATTTTTTTTAAAAAATAAAAATAAAAATTGATCTATTGATATATTAAAAAGGGTTCGCTTTTTTTACGGTCTCAATGTAAATAACTTATCTACAGTTAGTCCAAAATAACGTCATTTTAAGGCAGAAATCAAGGTATTTTTGTAATTATAATTTATTTTACGGTTATAATAGTTCTTTTTATTATAATTTTTAATTTTTTAACCCAAAATGACGTTTGGGAGCAAATGTAGATAATTTATGTACGTTTACTTTAAAAACATTAAAGTCTATTAAAAATGGGGAAGGTTATAGTTACAACTTTTTTTCTTACAACATCTTACAATCATATCTTATCACCGTTGATTTCCGTTAATCAACGGTTATCATTTATTGTGAATTAATAATTAATTGATGAATTTAATTTGCTAAAATGATAACCTTGATTGGCGGAAATCAACGGTAATAAGATATGATTGTAAGAGATTATAAAAAAAAGGTTGTAACTATAACATCTCTCATTAAAAATTATATGATCTTTATTTTACACATTATTTTTTACGGTACATATAAACTTTTTGGAGTTAAATAAAACTGTTATGGACCCGTACATAGACTTCATGATTGGCTAGGCCAATTGGGTTGAGCCCATTCCTAAATAAGAAAACCTATATAAAAGAAGGAATTCTCACCCGAAGTGTTTGGTTGAGGAGAAATTTTATAAATAATAGGGAAATGTTATGCATAGACAAATGGTTGGAGGGTTATGTTTGGTAGGAAAATGTAAAAAAAGTTGTTTGGTTGGGAAAAATTTTACCGAAAAAATTAGGTAACTTTTATAAAATCTATGATTAGGTGTAGATAAAATATAGATGGGAAAAAAATAACAATTACGAAAATAACCCTATTTCGTACAATTCTTCCTGCGACAGATACGTGATCATTCTCACTACTTTTTTCCTCGCCATTTCCTAAATTTCTAAATATATCTTGCAGCTGATTAGCACCGTGAGGTTTTGTCCCAACCATGAGCATATGGATCTAGACCCTTGCTTCTCAACTCTTCAACCTGTAAAAAAACCACAAAAAATAGTAGTAAAAAAATTGAGTTTTTCTTCAAATGAGAAGACAATCTCAAACTAAAGTCCATTAGTTTATTAGCCCTCGATTGGTTGTGACTGGTTGATGCGGCGGAGGTGGTGGTTGAAGAAGAGCAGGAACGGAGAACAAGCCTTCTAGATGTTTGACGAAATGCATCAGAGGAGTGAAACAAGTGCTTGAACTAAAGTCCATTCTCTCTTTCTTGCTTCCACACCAACTCTGCAAACAGCGTAAACGACATTCAGGGGTACACGTCGTCATATGGTCATTACAAGTGAATTCCATTTAGATAGATAATAGACAATACCATCTGTGAATTGGGAACAAGATTGCCGGCTATTTCCTCCCAATAGATGTGCAAACACAAATTGCTGGCAATCAACTTTGTGTAGGTAAATCGAGAAACCCCCTAAACCAAACATGGTAATTTTAGAAACCCACTTTTCATTTGTCTATCAAACTCATCAAAATCCCTAAACCAAACAGCCCCAAAGGTATGCAATCTGAATCCTAACATCCTTATTGTCCCTTAGCCTTCTAATCACCTACGGGCTTAGACACCATTAACTCTCAAATCTAACACAAACCTTTGATCTTCAAAATCAAACAAAAACAATATCATAAATTTTAAATGTATTTTAATAATTGATTTTTGGGGAGTATTATCTATGTAATGGGTTGAGTATTTTAATTCTTTTAACTATTTTTTTATCCCCCCTCTCTGTCTTCGAGATTGTTTTTTGTATTTTTTTCCTTTTTTCGGGAATTATATTGTTTTCGATTTACCACTCTCGATTCTCCTTTTTGTTTGAGTCTTCGGATACCTTGGGCATTGCTTTTTTAGGAACTAGAACATAAGCCCATATACTTCGTTCTTGATAAGAGTACGACATGGGTAAATGAACCTCCAAGCAATTTTTCACATAATTTTAAGGGGTTTTCGTTTGTCGTGCAACATAACATGGTAAAGTGTTGCATGACATGGTAAAGTGTTGCATGACATGGTAAAGTTTTCTACTGTACAATATTTCGTGGGGCTCACAATTTATTAAAAAAAGAAAAAAATAAATATGGAAAACGAATCTCTATAACATGACATTATAACTTTTCCTACAACATAACTCTTATGAAATCCTAATTTTAATGGGGCGTTTAGTAAAAGAGAACATTTTTATGCCAGGAAATCACGATTATTGGGAACATGTTGAAAAAGTAAATTTTTCGGGAATGTGACAAAAAAGTTGTTTAGGGGCCGTTGGTACGCAGATAATATTTGCTTACCTGGGATAGCAATATCGGACATTTGGGTTTGCCATGTTTGGTACCACAAAAATCAACATTTACCCTGTTAAAGAACTGTCCCGTATTTTGCTTTTACGTTTGAAGCAATGTACGGAAACCAACAAAATTAATCCATCGAAAATATGGAATTCATTGTTCCCCGGGGAAGTGAAAGCTGACGCGCGAAAAAGAAGACCAAAATAACCTCGCTGTTTTGTATACCTCTTACTCAGGGAATAAACATGATCCCGGTAGGTGCTCTCTACGAAGTCTTCTTTCTTGAGAAGCTTGATGATTTGAGATAATTCCTATTAAAGAAAAAGAGAGGCAAAAGGGTATCAGATTGGCCGTTGATTTGAGCTTCTTCTCCTTGACAACATAGGAGACAGCGACAACTGGGGAACGATGGTTGTGAGGAGGAGATACCTTAATAGGAGCATTGAAGAGAAGCTTGTGAGTGGATCCAAGGAAAGAGAAGGAGGGTCTGAATGGATCGAAAGACATGGAATTGTCATTGCATCTGAGAGAGAGAGGTTGAGCAACCTTGGTTGCAGAGAAAGACATTGTATAGTGGTTGTTAGAGATTGGTAATGGTATCAGAGAGAGAGAGAGAGATGGGGTTTATTTTGTAATAATAAACACACACCAACAAAAGTAAAGTCGGGGTTATTTTTGTAAAATAACCCCACATTTCTACTACTTTTTTACAATCAACCAAACATCAACTCAATAAACTAATTCAAATATTCCATGACAAATTTTGGTCAACCAAACATAATTTTATAACTTATCCGCAAAAAAAATATTTCAGCTCACATTCCCGCAAAATTAGTTCCCTAATTAAAAAAAAAATTCTCTCGTACCAAACGCTCCTTTAGTAAGCAAAAATATTATCGGGAATATTGGTTCAAGTTTACTAATTCTATGTTTCATTGATTGTTGAATATTACTGAGAATGAGAGATAATTTTACAAAATTACCCTATATAAGTCTCAATGGACACATCAAACCTAGAAACTTGCATCCATAGCAACACATACTTTCCACTTCATTCTCCTGAGTTTGTGAATGAATCATAATCATTTCAGAAGATCTCAACTTAGATACAAATTAACTTAAAAAACCCAGAACGTGTGTCGTTTTGAAACCTTCCTTGTTCATTCTCCAAAACTCTTATCAATGACTGACCCAATGCTCGTAACTGAATCGCCGGCAGCGGTGGCTCTCTTTCTTCACCAGTCGAACAAAGGTGCCATTTTTGGTTGAGTCTGATCTCAAAAACCCACTTTAGAAACAAAAAAAAACAAAGCTTTTTTTTCTTTTTGCAGATTCCAACAAACTTTGTCTTTCTAATTTCTTTTTTTTTTCCTTCTCCCGGCATACACCACTTGATAGCGAAAAACATTCGAAAGAAAAAGCAAAACACTACAACTTTGATCTCTTTGTTAATAAACAAAATGAAAACGAGAAATGATAACGATGACAGATGCACGAAGGAAGAAAGCAGATCAAGATGTCTCTAACACAGGGAATTATTATAACAACTCACATTAATAAGTCTTGTTAATCAAGGAATTAATAAGCTTTTGATGGAATTGGTGACAAGTTAATCATGTGATTAACATGATAATATGAATAAGAATAAAATCATGCAAAACAAGTTATTTAGGACCCAAATGGAATTATTAGAAAAGATTGTTGGTCAAAGTCTAAATATGAGAAAGTTTATGAACCATTTTGCAAACAAGCAAAACTTGGCCTAAACTTGATTTTGAGGTTGTTTAGAGAAAATTATGGATTTAAAGTGATCTTAGTTTGTCTTAATTATGATTAGAATGTTTGATTAATTAGGTCAAAGTTTCATTAAGTTTTGGCCAATAGAATTCATTATAGGTCAATGGACTTAAAAAGTCAACAAGTAGTGTTTTATGACACTTAAACATATCTAGGTCGGTTCATTTGTGACTTCCCTCCACGAGCTTTCTTCTTCTTCTCCAAAACATTGTCGTGACTCCACGAGAGAAGGAACCAAGCTTAGTCATCTAATTCTAGCTACTTTCTCACTTAGACATCTGCACAAAACTTGAAGCCCTTGATCTTGTGAGTGTAACCTAGGTCTTAGATAATTGTGAGAGGCTGTATTTTGTGAGATTTTCCCTCTTCTATGCTTCGACTTACATGCTAGACTTGGTGCAAGGTAGGACTACTTTAATGGTTTGAAGTGTAGGAAGTAATCTCTAATTGTCTTGGAATTCATTGGAGGTAAACCTCACTTGGAATGATTCGAATCGAAGTTGTAAACTTAGGTTTTTGATGTTTTTGAGCTGATTATGGAAGTGTTTAATCATGATGAAATGATGTGTTTTGTTGTTGGATGATGGTTCTTTAATCAATTTGAAGTTGATTGAACCATTAAGTGGATAAAGAAAAGCATGTAAGAATGTTGAAAATCCAAGAAGGCCATTCGGCCATGTAGGAAAAAAAATGATGTAGATCAAGTGTTTGATCATATGATAATGAGAAATATTTATTAGTATGTGATTTAGTGATGAATGGTGTGATTGATAACTAGTTGAAGTTGTAAACAAATTCATGATATTTCTCAATATGTGCAATTCGGCCCTCATTAAGGAAGTGGGTTTTGAGTTGTGTTTCATGATGTTTAGATGTTGTTTAATATTCTTTGTATATGAAGGAATCAAGTGGAGTATGGATTAGTCATATGAAAATATGAAAACTTCCTAAAACCTTGTATGTTAGGTTCATCCATATTGAGAATAAATGGCTTAGAAGCTTTGTTAGTATTGGATGGAACTTGGAATGTGGTTCTAGGTTCATTTCATGTATTTTTAAGGTATGATAACTTTATCTTGTATGAAGTTCCTCAATGAGTCCACTTGGTATCATATTCGGCTATTGATTGATAAATCAGTTGAAGATGTGTTAGACTTTAGATTATGATTTGTAAGCTATTTTGGTAGCATTTTAAGCCTATGTCAAGTGATAAATACATATGTTGAGTTAGTGTTTAAAGATAACTAGTTTTTGGGATCCATTCTTGTGGTATAATTAGTATGACTTGTGTTTTGGTTATGTTTTTGGAGTTGTTTTGGCATGATTTGGCACTTTCAAGTGTTGGGTTAATCATGTGTATCACCATTAGGGGTGGTATATGAACCAAGGGCCTTTAACCCGGTTCGTGAAGGCTTGAGCATACATGTCTAAAATTGGTTGTTGGAATCAGACTTGAACTTGTATAAAAACTCGTTTAATAAAAAGGCTTCAGACTCTAATTCAAAAAATCAGTCTTAGAGCCTTTCAGGCCGGCCTGGTATACCAACTTTTATTTTATATTTTTTACACTACTTATAATAATAGCCCCTTCTTTCTCTCTCTCTCTTCAACCCATTTCACCCCATAATATTGGTTAAACATACTTTTTGAATGATTTTATTCTATATTACGCTATTTGGATATACATTGAATTTATGAATCTTTGTAGAATTGTTAGTGTTGTTGATCGTTTATTCTATTTGGATAAATTTTTGTTGACTTATTTCTTTTTAATAGGCTTATTTCCAAAAAAAATAAAAAATAGGCTAATAGGCTAAACCAGACTTTTACTTTTTGGAGATAAGTCAGGCTACAGGCCGATATTTCTATTTATAACAGGTAACAGGCTAGGTTATACTAACACATTTACACACAAGTTTAGCATTTTAAGACCAAAGTTCGGCCCGACTCGATCCGTTAACACCTCTAATCACCATCTTGAATTTGGAAATTAGCAAGTTAAAGTGTTGATTCTTGGATTACAAGTATGTTTTGTGATTGATGCTAATTGTGTTCATTTGGATTAGTGTTGGATCAAGTGAACAAGTAAAGATAAGCCAAACAATGGTCTTGATTTAGATTCTCGGATGGATCAATATTAGGTAAGTTATCTAATTTTAATTGATTCATGTATCCATTAGCTTGTATGTGATTTATAATCTATGATTGATTATATTCTACACCTTTGAATTAGGTGTCTTTTTTAGCAAGCTATTATATGGATATTTCAAGTATAAGTCAGGTTTGGTAAAGTTTCTTGAGAATCAACTAAGCCTTGAAATTGTACTTTAAGAGGTAAATTATTGGTTTAGGAATTTTCTCCTATTTTGTAGTTCCACCATGGTCCATTGATTTGTGGTTTTGATGTGTATATGATGTGATGAATGTAGATACTTAAGTATAATATTTAATTAAACATAACTTAAAAAAGAAAGACAATTACAAATTAATTAGCTTGGTCAAAATCCCAAAAATAAAATAAAAATTCACATCTAACTAGGGGTGTTAATGGGCCGGGCCGAGCCGAGCTTTGATCTTAACGGGCCAAGCCTGTATTTATATGTGTCCGACTGGCCTTAGCCTATTACCTGTCACGAATATAATATTGGCTTGTGGCCTGGTTTATTTACAAAAAATAAAAGCCTGTGTGAAGCCTGTCTTAGCCTGTTAGCATGTTAAAGAATAAAAATAAGAGAACAGAATTCCACAAAAAATCAATTTCCAGACAGAAACCTTAGCTTCCAATTTGCAGCAATAATTTACAAAGTCTACAATAAATAAATAAAAATTAAAGTGAGAGAAGGTAGATAACAGGTTATATTATCTTAGCCCATTATAAAAAAAAAGTGTCAATAAAAATAAAAAAAATAAAAAATAAATTGACACAAACAAGCATGGCACAGTGGAACGGATGAGTTTTTGTGGGTTTGTTTGTGTGAAGGAGGATGAAGGATAATATAGAACAACACTAATAATTCCATAAATATACATAAATTCAATATATATCCAAATAGCATAATATAGATCAAAATCATTCAAAAAGTCTGTTAAACCAATAAAATGGAGTGAAATAAATTGATGAGAGAGAGTTATTACAAGTAGTATAAAAAATATAAATAAATATTTATATACTAGGCTAGCCTGGGAGGCTCTAAGGCCGAGCTTTTGAATTAGAACCTGAGGCCTTTTTATTAAACGAGCTTTTATACAAGTCCAAGCCTGGTTCCAACACGAGCTTTTATTAAACGAACTCAGGCCTTTACGAGCCGAGCCAAAGGCCTCTGGCTCGTTTACCACCCCTACATCTAACCATATGTATCTATGGCATTTATTTTTGTGCAACTGAAGTTTCAACTATTTTGCCTATAAAAAAAGATATGGATATAGATAGAAATAATGTACATTAAAAAAAAAATAAGAAAAAAAGTGAGATATAAAGAATAGATTTTTTTTTTTGTGGAAGTTCGGTGGCAAGAGGATTGTAACATGAGAGAAGCAACCAAAAATATTATGTGATTCATCGATATTTGAAATAGAAAATGAATGCAGACAAGTCAAAAAGGAGATGATTGAATTAAGATAATTCCCTCATGACCAACAAGTAGGGCTGGCAAAATGGGTTGAGCCCGTCGGGCTGACCCGCCCCGCCCACCAAACAGGGCGGGCTGGGTTGAGTTTTTCAACCCACCAGCCCGCCAAACCCGCCCCGCCAAACCCACCAGCCCGTCGGGCTCGGCCCGCCACGGGGCGGGCTAGCCCGCCAAGCCCTTTTTTTTTAGGTTACCCAATTATTATGTAATTTCGTGCCCTAGATTTCTCTGCATGCAAGTGGCTTTTCGCATTGTTGTGGACTGCTCATACAACACTTTGTTACTTGTTTTGTTATTCTGTTTTACCATGATATGATTTTAATTTTTATTATTATTTCTGGATTGAAAGATGCATATTTATATGTAGATTATTATATACTGATCTTCTTGGTTTCATAAGCACATTAGGATTTTATGCAGATTTTTATATGCTTTTATGCACACAAAAAAGTGTTTTTATGCAGAATTTAATTTTTTGTATTTTATTTTTTTATTTTTTTTATTTTTTTATTTTAGGCGGGCTGGCCCGTAGCCCGCCAACCCACTCATAAAACGGGCCGGGTTGCTCAATTCAACCCATTTTATCAAAACGGGCCGGGGCGGGCTAGCCCATTTTAGGCGGGCCAGTGGCGGGCCGGGGCGGGTCGGGGCGGGCTGGCCCGTATTGCCAGCCCTACCAACAAGGGGTAGTACATGAATATTCATCCGTTGTCCATCTACTATGCCTAGGGAAAAATTCATCTATATATGGATGAATTCATATTTAATTTATATTGATGCTTTATTACAATACCTTTTTTTGCGTAAAATTAGACATTGATAGAAAAACAAGAAAATGGACTTGTATGAGTAGAAAACATAAAATATCTATTCTAGTTCCATCATCAGGGTTCGAATTTAATTGAAATAACTATAAAAGTGTGGGTGATCTAAAATTAAAAGTGTTATTTTTTATTATATTTAATAAATGAAAAAGTATTTTTTCTGTCGACGGAAATAAAATTATATTCAATGAACTCAAAATGACGTTATTTTGACTTATGAGATTAAAAAAATTATAATGATAAAAATTAATATAATTTTATAATATATTAAAATTATAAAAATATTTTATTTTTTACCAAACCATGTAATTTGGACCGGAGATAAGTTATCTCAAACTTATCTTTATTGAAATCTTTTACCCTTTATAAATGAGATGTCATTTGGACTTGAGATAACTTATCTCAAAGTTATCTTTATTGAAATCTTTTACCCTTTATAAATGATATTTTCGGTATAAGGGAGGGGTTTTATTAATGTCATGTTAAAAGATAGTTATCTCATGTCATAAAGACAAACTAATAGGCTCAACCACCTAAAAAAATAAAAGAAATTAAAAAAATGTCATACAATTATAGAAGAATGTGTAGGAGAAAAAACTTATATAAGGTGATATGATAATAGTTTTTCAAACGAGGGTAGTACCAAAATTTTCCGTATCTGTGTGCTGAGTTTTCAGACATGCACAGCAGAGTTGATTGGTAGGTAAAACAAGATACACATTTACGTGTCCTTTTATACTGGTAGTTTTGAAACCGCTTTCTTTCTTCTTCTCACTCTTTATTTATTTATTTATTTCTTTGAGACGAAAAAACAAAGATGTGATTCTCATTTTTGTTTTTTGTTTTAATTTTTTTTCTGCATCGTCATCTTCTCTTTGTGTTTCAGCGAAGGATCTCCACTGTGCTCTATTTCCTTCCACGTTAGTCAGAGGTTCGGTTTCGCATTTCTCTTCGATCAATCGCTCTCTCAACTACCTTTCGTCTTTTATTTTATTTTATTTTATTTTTTTTAATTTTTTAATGTTTGATTTCAATCAGTTTGAAATGATCAATGGACGAGAGAGGAGTCGCGAAGTTACCTCTCCGGATCCGTTAGATTCGTTCCCTCCGTTGCGGGTTCGTCAATCGGACGGCGACGACGACTCCGAGTTCGAGCGATATTGCAGCGCCAACTCGGTGATGGGGACCCCAAACACCAGCATGAGCATGTGCAGCGCCATAACCGTTTTCCACGATTTGTCAGAAACCGATTTCGGTTCCGTTTCCGTTAGGTCTTTTGAAGACGCCGATAACCGCTTGGACGATTTCGGTCTCCGAAATCGGCGGAACTTGAGCTACGGTTCCAGTGGACTGGAGTTGTACGGTGATTGCAGTGACGAATTCGCCATGACTGTGCTTGATTCGTCGGAGCTAATCGGGAATGCGAATCGCGAGGTTTCGGAAAGAGAGATGGAGAGGAAGGAAGAAGAAGAAGAAGAAGAAGGTGGCGACTCTTCTGAGGGTGAGGATTCGACGTACAACTATGACAGTGGAAATGAGTCCTATTTGTCAAGGAGTGTGCGTTATCATCATCAGGAACCAGAGGTGCGAAACGAGATTCCCTTGTTTATGAACTCTTCTGTGGCCTTTGGTTCGCAAGATTTGGATGATTTTTTGCTGCAAAACGGTCCCGTTTCTCTCGTGTCTGATATATTTCACAATCAGCAAGAAAAGAATTCTCAAGTTGAAGAGGATCCAGTAAGTTTTAGTCGAAAAATGGTCACAGCCAATGAAGAAGTTGATGAAACAAAAAATATTGGTGATCCAGAAGCTATACAAGAGGCTGATTTGTTGACTAGCGTAACAGAAAGTACTACTCAGGCCTCAATTGATTTTCCTAACAGTGTCAAACCACAGGTTCAAGGTACCGAGGAATTAGTTACTTGTCCCGAAACTTCGATATCTGGGGTACATGAAGTAGATTTGGATCCGTTGGCAGAAGAAGCTCCTCAGCATATGGGTTTGAATGTTACTGATGGTGGAAGCATGGAAAAGGGGAATCAATGTAACAGTGAAGAAGCTCCTGCTACTAGTGATGCTCAACATGTAAACCCGGGGCTAGATGATTCTAATTTTGAGTTTGATCACTTTTGTGATAACAGAGTTGATCAAAATTCTTCCAATCCTTCAAACGATCTAGCGAATATAAATGTAAAACCATTTGAGAACCATGAACAAATTGTACCGCTTTCAAATTGTGGGATGAGGAAAACGTTAGGGAGCTCTTCCACTTCAACGAATCTCTTGGAACAAAATCCTGTTACCTCTAAGGTGAGAGATGAGCCCCGCTGTCTTTCAAGTTATCATTTTCAACCCTCTTCAGTTATTATATTTGCTACAACGATTTATTTTAATATGTAAACCAAAGATTTTAAATTGCAGTTGCAGTAGCAGTTGAGTTAGAGCCGCATTAGGAGATTCGGTCCATGATTTTAAACCTTGTGTTCTAACTTGATATTAATAAAACATGCACAATTTTGGCTGGGTATTGAAATTATTTATTCTTGAGCTAATTCAATAATGTATATTCGATTGAAACAAGAGACTGGTTGAATGACTCAATTATCCTTTTCATTTTCTTGTTTTTACTGTTGAGAAAGGCTGTTTTTGTTTCCTTCCCCATAAAAAAAAGATTGTGATAAATGCTGTCATATAGACTTATGGTTTGAAGCAACTCATTTTGGCTGCATATTTACTCGAGTTGATATTGTGGCAATATTCTACCTATGCTGGGTTTAATGTTTCACTAAATATTGCAGATGGAGGACTTTGGGCTAAATGAATTCTATGACGAGGTTGTTCAGGAAATGGAAGATATTTTACTGGACTCTATGGATTCTCCTGGGGCTAGGCTTGCCTTGGGTAACAGATTGCTTGAACCGCAATTGTCTATGCCTTTAAGAGATGGTGGGTTGACTGCTTCTACTTCTAGTACAGATGATACTTACCTGCTAGTTCAGCGCCCAACAAGAGTTGATAGGATTGAAGTGTTAGGCGCAAGGCAGAAGAAAGGGGATGTTTCTTTCAGTGAAAGATTGGTTGGGGTGAAGGAATACACTGTGTATAAAATAAAAGTGTGGAGCGGCAAGGATCAGTGGGAGGTTGAAAGGAGATATCGTGATTTCCTCACTCTCTATCGTTGCATGAAAACTTTATTCAATGAGCAAGGCTGGATTTTACCTTTGCCTTGGTCTTCTGTTGAAAAGGAATCCAAGATATTTAGAAGTGCGTCTCTTGATATTATTGTGAAGAGAAGTGTTCTCATTCAAGAGTGTTTACAGTCTATTCTCTGTACTAGGTTCTTTTCAAGTCCTCCGAGAGCATTGATTTGGTTTTTGTCCCCTCAAGATTCATATCATATTTCACCGATGTCAAATGCAATAGTGTCTCAGTCTTCTTTTACAAGAGGGGAAAACATTCGAAACTTTTCCACTTTAGGGAAGACCATATCACTTATAGTTGAAATTCCGCCAAACAAATCTATGAAACAGTT
Source organism: Gastrolobium villosum (assembly GCA_032173675.1). Taxonomy (NCBI): domain Eukaryota; kingdom Viridiplantae; phylum Streptophyta; class Magnoliopsida; order Fabales; family Fabaceae; genus Gastrolobium; species Gastrolobium villosum. The sequence goes on along the minus strand of JAVKPL010007921.1, from coordinate 8,664 downwards.
GTTAGAAGCACAACATCATACCTGTGCTGGATGCCATAAGCATTTTGATGATGGAAAAACTTTGATTTGGGATTTTGTACAGACATTTGGATGGGGGAAGCATCGACTTTGTGAATATACTGGTCAATTGTTCTGCGCTTCTTGCCATACAAATGAGACTGCAGTCTTGCCAGCAAGGGTTTTGCATAATTGGGATTTCACTCATTATCCTGTTTCTCAGCTGGCAAAGTCTTATCTGGATTCTATACATGAACAAGTAATTTCAAAAATAACATTTGTCTTTTATAATATTGTTTTCACCTTATAATCTTTCATATGTATATTTTTGTCCATAATTTCTATCTACAAGTTATCTAGAAAGAGATGCTGTTTCTATCTCTTCTCTTTGTTGGTTGCAAAAAGCAAGAGTTTGCCATCTTTATTCCTGTAGGGTGGATAATAATTATGCTGATATAGTGATTGCTAGTTTGAAAGAATTCTGTTTATTTGCATTTTGCAATTATAATGAGGATTTGGCACGCAGATTGTAACGTCGTGCAAAATAACTACACTAATGCATATTGATTGGTAAGATGTAATTGGCTTATTCCATGTTCATATTATACTGCATGGCTTTTTTTGTTAGTTTTGTAGCTTAATTGTCCTTGTTATATCCCTCCTCAGTGTTTAGCTTCCATCTACTTCATATTTTTATTAATGTCATTTCTCCTGCAGCCCATGCTTTGTGTTACTGCAGTTAATCCCTTCCTTTTGTCAAAGGTCCCAGCCTTGCTTCATGTTATGAGTGTCAGAAAAAAGATAGGAACAATGCTTCAATATGTTCGCTGCCCGTTCCGGAGGTCTCTCAACAGAGGACTTGGAAACCGGAGATATCTTCTTGAAGTCAATGACTTTTTTGCTCTTAGGGACTTGATTGATCTTTCCAAAGGAGTCTTTGCCGGTTAGCTTCTATTTCTGGCTTACTACTTCTTTCTTTTCTTAAAAAAAGGATTTGAATATGTGGATTTTATGGTGTGGCTGAATATAGATTCTTATCACTATGGAGAATAATCGTGGCTGCTTGATATATATTTTTTGAACTGGTCTGATAAATCTCTCTCTCTTCCCTATGGTACCTAGTCATTACCAGTTCTTAAATAACTGTTTGAACAGGTAGCTTGGAGAGCATATTGTTTCTCAACCATTAGCATCCTAAAATTATTGCTCAAAAGACCTTTAGGGATGCTGCTGCTATTGGTTTTTGACTATTTGTACAGCCCTGGATAGACCTACATCCCAAAATATGGGATTTCCAGGTGTTAGTCTGCATCAAAACTGGTATCCAATTCATACTATGGAGTCAGCTTATTGTTTGGAAGTGGTCATCATGATTTATAATTACATAGCCTATATAGTAGCTTCATGCATATTGCCTTGTCTGTTTCTTTGCAGTTTCATTTCTCTCTTATTGTTTCATGAGAACATAGAACTGTGCTATTGATTATTTACTTTGGAGCTAATCGCTGGTTAATTTTGAAATATCTAGTATTTCTGATTTATAGCAATTGTTATACAGCACTTCCTGTGATGGTGGAGACTGTGTCAAGGAAAATCTTGGAACACATTACTGATCAATGCCTCATATGTTGTGATGTGGGACTCCCCTGCAGTGCCCGACAAGATTGTAGTGACCCATCTTCTCTCATTTTCCCATTTCAGGTTTGTATTTGTCAGTACTTAAGATTCTATAATAGAATTAATTAAGGAAAAAAATAAATATATCAATGAGAAAGATAACTTTCTTACAATTTTAATCAGGTTCCCAAGGTGCACTGTAGAAATAAAGTGTAGGGTAGATAACTTACGAAGAAAAAGATTGGATTTAGATTTGCCAAAGTATACCTGCACAAAGGAGGTTTATAGACGTCACAATCATTTTGTTGACCATTGATTTTTCTGAAAAGTGGGAGAGAAAAATGAATAGTAATGATTGAGTCTATGAGATATCTGTATAAAACTTTTCTTGACATATAACAATCTGTTTAGGTGGTCCCTTTTTATTTCTTTCTTTACCTCTCCCTTTTTTTCTCTTTATTTATTTTCTTCTTATTTCTTTATTTCATTTTTTTTTTACTTTCTTTTTTTATTTTCTTTTTTCTCTTATGTATTTTTCTCTCTTATTTATCTTTATTTTATTTTTCTTTTTAATTGTTTGTTGCTAGTTGTTAATTTCTAGTGTTATTTATAATTTTTATTTACCCTTTTTTTTTTTTTTTCCCCTTAATCTTTTCATACTTTTCATTTTGGTTTATCTGCCATGAGTCCCAACTAGTTTGAGATAATGATGTTGTTGATGTTGATATTGACAAAATAACTTACATAGAATTTATTTTGTGCATGGTACAGTTTATGTGTAATTTTGAGAATCTAAATTGAATTCTGATGGACTCGACTTTAAATTGTTTAGAGAATCCTGGCTTGCATTTATATGTCCACTTTTAACTTCGAACCCTTTTTCCTGCCACTTTATACATGAACCCCCACAGGGTTTTGATTTGACACACTTCACAAATTTAATGAACTGTTAGGAGTCCGACTTTGTGGCTGAAATGGGTGTGAGTTCCACTACACCTCTTTTAAATCTATCCATCCATCTACCAGATTCTACGAACCAGATATTTTGGGTTCTTGTCTGTTAGGCAAACACTAGATGTTATGCATTTACATCAGGTATAGCAAGCAAAGGGGACGTTGGGATAAGTAGTTGATTACACAGCTGGGAAAATTTGTGTAAGAGCTATACTTCTTGATGCTCTTGCCTGACCTGTGCTTGTATATTATGTAAATTAGAAAAAAAAAAAAAAAAAAGTTACTAATAAGGAATTCATGATTAAATAATTTGTCATGAGGTGAAAATATGACTAATTTTGCTCAAAATCACATTTTATTTCTTCGTTGTCCTTATTTTTATTAGTAGCTCTAATTCTGTAATTTTTTATATAAGGTTGGAACTACCTAGCTCACGTTTACTTTCAGTTGAATTCGCTGTAGTCCACAGAGCCGGGATTCTTAATGGCTCTAGGGGGCTTCGGGCTTCTATCTTCTTTTATGAAAGAGAGTTAAAACCATTCCCTTATTTTGCGTAGATTTCAGGATTCATTCGCATTTGTGCTATCCTCTAATGCCTGTGTCCGTTACTTTATGCCCATTTCTGTTTGTCATAGTCTGGAATTCTTTTATCTACTGAAAGTGGCTGTCTTAATTTAAAGCTAAATTATCAACAGGAAGACGATATTGAAAGGTGCAAAGCTTGTCAGTTGGTTTTCCATAAGCGTTGCTTCAGAAAGGTTACAGATTGTCCTTGTGGAGCACAACTTAGATTGAATGAGACTAGGAGCTTGACCAACAGAGCAAGCCAAAGGGGAGGTGGTGAAACAAGAGGAACTTTGGACTTGTTGGGCAAGGGACTGAGTTCTGGGTTGTCACCTAGGTTCCTCTCTGGATTATTTACGAAGGAAAAGCTTGAGAAGACTAGGGAGCATAAAGACGAAAATATTATCTTAATGGGTTCGTTACCAAGCACTTCTTTATGATCAAAACCTGTACCTTAATGTTGTATGTCTATATCTTACGATGATCTGCTATACCACACATTCTATTACATCTTAGGATGTCCATTCAATAATCACGATTGTCTATGTGGTCATTTTTGGGTTTGTCATTCTTTGTAACAAAATTCATGTATAGTAATAAGTCTCTTTTCTTCATTATTTTTTATTTTATCTACGTTAAATCATCAGAAACGCGGAAGCGCATCGTACCGATGTGATGAGGAATGAAGAACACCGCTTTGATTACCTGGGGTGAAGAAGCGAGCGTGACAATTCCTCACGTCCAGATCTCCTTCTCTAGCCTCACGATCTGCAGCAACGCACCACGAATAGTTGCAAAATCCGCTCTACGGTTGATCTTCCTGGCTATGACTCAAGGGGATTAGGGAGTTGTGTGGGCAACCGTTCAGATGATGAACATTGCCTCTCTGTTTCTGATTTCTGAAACCCTAGGAGGCACAAGTGGAGAATATGTTCTATATATACCTGCCCAATCCAACTAACCCTAATCTTCATGGGTTAGACTTGGTCTTTGGGCTCTCACTAAAGCCATTGGGCTTAGTGCAAAGGAGCATACATACCCAACAATCTCCCACTTGCTCTTTTGGACACAAACTTGAGTTTATAAACCCAAGACTATGTAGCCCATAAGCCATCATCATCTGATTATACAACCCATCCCTTGTCTCAAGCTAGCCTGGGGATCTACCATTTGTCACTTATCAAGGCTCCTGATAATCTTTGAAGGATTATCTAATTCGGCGCTACTCCACTAAAAGCCCGAACGTGAACTCCAAGATTAATGACATTTATAACATGAATATGCATCGCCCCTTTGTAGAATGTCTATAATTGATTGACAAGTTTTCTGTAACTCAATCAATTATTTATTCCCTTGACTATGATAGTTTCTCTAATGGATTACATGCACTGGCCAGTGTCTTTAATATCCAAGTACCGAAACATATCAAGGGGACATATCCTACAAATTCCATGTTGTTTATCTCATAAATACCGATAATCAAATAATCTCACTCCCAAAATACCGAGTTATTGGCCGTCAATAGATCGAACCTCACCCGTTGGTAAATCAAAGAATGAAAACTATTTGACTACCTATTTATAATAAACTCAGGATTAAGAGCAATTACATAACTATAGTTAACTGGAGATTTGATACCTTATGACAGAAAAACAACCTTAATCAAATCTCACCTTGATCCTTTCAATGTGAATGTTAATTCACACCAATATTTTACAACGGTTCGGACAAAACCATTTCATAAAATATTGCAGCTTAAATAAAATGCCCAGCTTTATTTAACAGCTGTGAATCTGTTCATCAATTGTGAGAACCTATGATCATGTCCTCCATGAACGTATCCATATGATCATATACTCCACAATTTGATCCGGACCTTAATGTTTGTAAATAGTGCGCTAAATAAAGAAATAAAACCTTATTTATGAAATTCAGAAAATGATTTTATTGTTTCATTGTCTTACTCCAAGAGCACAATGAAACCAATAACTCCCACTTGCTTAATGCAAGTCTGGGATCCTCCTAAGACCCAAAGAAGTAACATGCCTCTTGAACACAAGTTCATACAAACTCTTAATAACTGGGTCTACAAGATCCACCTATAATGCTATCTGAGTTTAATGAAAAACTCATAGCTCAAGGTTGATCTCTTGAGTCAATATCCACTTGAAATAACTGAATCTGTGAAAGCTCAGCTTTTCAAGACTCCCACTAGAATATACTAGCACATAATCTCTCATTCTCCAAAGATACTTGAGTACATGCTTAACAATAATCTAGTGTTCCTCTATATCCAGAATGGTACCATCTCACTACTCCCACTGCGTGACAGATGTCTGGTTTAACGCCCAACATGATATGCATGAGGCTACCTTTGCCAAAGCATAAGATATCCTGCTCATGCATTCTTCCTTCTCAGAAGTCTTTGGTTACTCCTTAAGAACATGAATTCCACATCTGAGAATTATCATTCTTCTCTTAGAATTCTCATGTTGAATTTTGGCAAGAGTTTTGTCAATGTAAGTAGCCCGAGGTGATGCCAAAAACTTATTCTTCCGGTCTCATAAAAGTTTTATACCAAGAATATAATTGGCTTCCCCAGTACTTTCATACCAAAACACTAACTTAGCCAACTCTTTATGCTTGATATTACCTCCACGTTGTTTCCAATAAGGAGCATATCATCTACATAAAGTACCAGAAAATCTACTGTCTTCCGTTGGATCCTTTACATACAAATACACATCATTCATCAAGTTTCTCTCAAAATCAAAATTTTGATAACCTGATCAAAAATGATGTTCCAAGACCTGGATGCTTGCTTAAGTCTATGAAATAGACTTTCACAACTTGCATACCGTGTGTTCCTGCCCATTTGCTATATACCTTTTTGGTTGTTGTATGTAGATATCCTGACATCCAACGCCCAAAATGAAATCTCATAATTGAGACTTATAGCAACTAAGAGAATCTGGATAGACTCGAGCATGGCGTCTAGCATAAATTGCCTCCAAGCTAGCTTTGAAGGTTTTCACCTTCCTGTCCATCCTCTCTTGCCATTTATGTCCACATGCACCTTGTGGGTTTTACCCCTTTTGGTGCCTTTACTAGGGACCGAACGGAGTTGAAATACAAGTATTTCATCTCATTGTTCATAGCTTGAGCAACACTTGATCAACAACATCTTCTAGTGCATTATCGTAACTAGTAGGATCAATGACACTCAACAAGAGACAACTTGAGAGTTAACAAGGTTCTCTCCCACTACGAATGTACTGCACTAGACTTTGTGTATTTATAGGTAAAACAACGAGTGGGTCAAATGGTGGATCTTCAATTTCTTGAGGATCCGCTTATCCTTGATATTATTCCTTTACATGTGATACTAATATTTCTACTAGTTTCACTTATATATTATCATGTTGAATTTCCAATTACGGTTCTCTTGTTTGTTCACCTAGAGATATATCTATCCCCTCTTGAACAATCAAGGGAACAGTGGATGAAGCTTCTAGAGATTATGGAAATTCTTGATCTGAGATAAATCTCATCAAGAATAACCTAACTTAAGAGCTTATAATTTCTCATCTAGTCCTCCTTTAAGAAAATCATGTGAGTGCTCACTTAGATTATCTTGTCCTTAAGACTAAATAAGAAATCATCCCTTGTTCTCTTAGGGTAGCCAAAAGATATGCACTCTTCCATACAAGATTCCATCTTATTTGACTTTTGTTGTAGGACGCGTGCCGTAGCACCCTAAATCCGAATATGGTTTGATCTGGGCTTGCACCCTTTCCATAATTCTTTAAGTGTCATTACAACAAACTTTGACGGAACCAAGTTAAGAAGGTACATTTCCTTCTCCTAGGCATCTCCCTTGAACAACATTGGCAAAGATGAATAACTGAACATGATTTGCACCAAATCTAGAAATGTTTGAATTTTGCATACTGCAACATCATTCAACTAACGCATTCCTAGAGTTGACAGTTAAGAAAACTATCCCCTCTTAAATCAGGTAAGACCTGAACTTACCAGACAGGTAGCCAAACACTTTAGTAGACTAAAGTGTTTTGATTTGAACTCATAAATGCTTTTCTGCCTCAAACTTAAAACTCTTGAAATTTTCCAAAAGCTTTAGACTTATGGCGCACTAGGTTCATCTGTCCAAATCCAGAGCAAACATTCATATAATGAAGTACTCATCACCTCTTCTGGTCTGAACGCTAATTGGTCCACATACATTAGTATGAACCAGTTCCAGTTGAATAGTTGCGCAAACCTTTTTGGCCCTTGTAGGATTGCTTGGTCATTTTACCTTCCAAATAGGACTAACATGTAACTATTAGTTAAAAGATTCTTGAACTTTCAGTCTCTCTTTTAACTAAAACATGTTTCCTACTTGAGATAATGTGACTCAATCACAAAAGCCAAAGATATGTTTCATTTGAAACTTTTACTTCTTTGGTGAAAATCCTTGTTCATCATCCTTTCCAGTCAACACAAAAAATTCAGGGGGGTATAGGACAAAGGTAATAAAGACTATTTAAACAATGTACCAGAACAAACAAGACGAAGATGAACTTCGAAATGTAACTGAGGAATCAATTGCATTGTCAACCCATGTTTTAATCAAAACAACTAACAATAATTGAATTCCTCTTTAAAACTGGAACAAATAAACAGTCACCTAAAACCATAGTCTTATAAATAACTTGTCCTACTGCAAATGCAGACACAAGTTCCCATTTTTAAGCTTAAAATATCTATGTCCATTGCTGACAGGTATGCCATGTTTGAACTACTGCAAAGAGTAACAAACATAATCAGTGATTCCTGAATCAATAATTCAGTCACTGATCAGGCCTTGATATGCCCATGTCTGGTTCTTTTCATCACCTCTGGGCAATTTTTCTTTCAGTGTCCCTTCAGTCTGCACTTGAAGAACTTGCCTTGCGGCTTCTGCATAGCAACTGGTTTGACAACTGATAACCAAGTTGTTTTGTTCTTGTTACCACCCTTGGGTTTCCCTTTGGATTTAACAAGACGCAAAACCTGCACCGACTGCATTCTGTCTAGCAGAGCTGCTAGACGCAGCAAACATGTCATTAAGAGTCTGAAACATTTCTACTCCACTCTTAATCATGTACACTTGCTTCTGCAAGTATTTGGGAAAAATGACAATAATATAGCAGGGAACTACCTTATCTGCCCTTTCCCAATCTGAGAAAAGCATCTTAGTTTCCTTAGACGCATCCTCTGCAGGTTGCTATGGCCCTCGCATTGTCAGGACAAATTTTAGCTTCCATGTTTTAGAACAATATCAAAAATTTGCTTTTCACTTATTCATAGTTGGTACCATCTAGAGGTTTTTGACTCAAAATCATTTCTAAGATATTTTCTGAAAAACATATAAAGCACACAATTACAAACAAATAATGCAATAAACAAATGATGCGCAAGTAGATTCTCATAACTACTCTTGTTTATTGTTAACAATCCTTCAGTTTATCTGTACAAGGCTTACGATGG
>JAVKPL010007920.1:307500-314969 GCA_032173675.1 Gastrolobium villosum | reverse complement strand
GGCTTATAGGATGAAAGTGGCTTACGGCCTTTTTATTAAATAAATTTTTTCAAGATCCAAACTCGACCTATTTATAAAATATACTAGATCAGAACTAGCCTGAGATACGCCCCTAGGTCTAAGTAAGCCATTTCGAGCCGAACTGCTTCAAGTCAATGAAGAGCCAAATGGCACACTATGTACAACGTTAGACTTGCCTGACATTAAAATTAGAACACCTTAGGCTACACAGTATTCAAATACATAAGAAAAAGCGGTGGAAGAACTCTAGCAAAACAACCCTTCTTATCTAAGATTGTTGGGCAAAAAAATTTTCCGGTTAAACTTGATTGGTTAACTATTTCCGAACTAATAGAGTTAAACTAAATCGACTAGTTCCGTCACTGGTGCTAATGGATCGATGCCATATGTCAGCGCCATGTAAGCTGTTCGGTTACCGTAAAATTTTAGAAGACATTAACTTTTAACTCGGTATTTAAATAAAGTGATTATTTTTGTTGGGAACTCGGTTCCCCAAACTCGGCTTGGAAGTCTTTTGTGCAGAAGTCAATCAACAAAATCCGAAGCTTGGATCTCGGCAGTACCTCGGCCTGTATATCACCAGGTCGGACTGCGCAGTGAAAAAATCAGAAACTCAAAGAGGAGAGAGAGAAGAAGAACACAACCAGATTTTAACGTGGGAAAACTTTCTCCAATGAAGAAGTAAAAACCCACGGGACCTAGTCCAGATCAAAATCCACTATGAAAATAATGGTTACAAGAATCAAATACACCAATGTGGTGGTTAACTCAACCTCTCCAACAATGGTGATAATCAAACTACCCTAAAGATGTTTCTCTCAAACTCTCCCTAGAGATCTCTCAAATGCAAAGCATAAAGCTTTGCTCAAACAATCAAATCTCAAATATCTCAAACAATTTTCTCTCAAACAATCATCTCACATCATACTCTCAACCTCACACACACATGCTATATATATAGGGGAGGGAGATGAACCACTCAAGGGATGTGTCCCTTGAGCCTTGCACCAAGGGGGAGTTCCAACCACTTGGTACTTGTGCCAAGCATTGAGGAGGAGCAACTTCCAACAAATCTCCCCTTCCGACTTCAATGCGTCGGCTTCAGCATCAACCCGGCTCCTTCACAGCAGTCTTCAAATTTCTTTGCTGGAACCAGCTTCGTCATCATATCGGACCAATTTTGGTCAGTGTGCACCTTGACGAGTTCGAGCTCTCCACCTTCCACCACATCCCGGATCCAATGATACCTCACATCAATGTGCTTAGTACGGGAGTGATAGGTCGAATTCTTCGCAAGATGAATTGCGCTTTGATTGTCACAACCCAGCTCGTACTTGTCTTGTTCATGGCCGAGTTCCATGAGAAACTTCTTCATCCACAGCATCTCTTTGCTTGCCTCAGTCGCGGCAATGTACTCAGCCTCAGTTGTCAATAGTGCAACACATTTCTGAAGTCTTGATTGCCAAGAGACAGCTCCTCTGACAAGTCTCATCATGTAACCTGTAGTCGACTTCCTCGAGTCGAAGTCTCCCCCTAAATCAGAATCCGAGTAGCCTCGCAACTCGGCTTTGCCTTCTCCAAAACGGAGACATAAGTCGGTGGTACCTCGGAGGTACTTGAAGATCCACTTCACAGCTTCCCAGTGCTCTTTACTGGGGTTTGACAAATACCGGCTTACCATTCCAACAACATATGCCAAGTCGGGTCTGGTGCAAACCATTGCATACATCAAGCTTCCGACGGCTGATTGATAAGGTACCTTCAACATCTCATCTTTGTCTTTATCAGATTTCGGACATTGTTTCTGGTTCAGCTTTATGTGTCTGGCTAGGGGGTGCTCACTGTTTTGGCTTTGTCCATGCTGAATCTCTTCAATATCTTCTCAATATACTTTTCTTGACTCAGCCACAGTAGTTTCTTTTGTCTATCTCAGATAATCTTGATTCCGAGTATCTGCTTTGCAGGGCCGAGGTCCTTCATTGCAAAGGACGAGCTTAACGCCTTCTTCAGGGCGGCTATCATCGATTTGTCTTTCCCTACAATAAGCATGTCGTCAACATATAACAACAAAATCAAAAAATCTCTGGCCTCATACCTCTTCACAAATACGCAGTGGTCGGCTTTCGTCTTCTCAAACTTGTGATCAGTCATGAATGATTCAAATTTCTTGTACCACTGCCGAGGTGCTTGCTTCAAGCCATAGAGGCTCTTCTTCAATCGACATACCAAGTCTGCTTGGTCTGGAGCTTGGAACCCCTCAAGTTGTTCCATATAAATCTCTTCTTCTAAGTCACCGTGAAGGAATGCCGTCTTCACGTCCATTTGTTCTACCTCGAGGTCCATCGAAGCTTCCATAGCTAACACGGTTCGAACCGAGGTCATTTTCACCACAGGAGAAAAAATCTCCTCAAAGTCTACTCCTTTCTTCTGATTGCAGCCTTTCACCACAATCCGGGCTTTGTATCTCGGCTTCTGCCCGTTCTGTTCATTCTTAATCTTGTATTGCCTTTTCCTATTCTTCTTTCTCTGAGCTCGTCACAGCCTTATCATAACTCTGAGGCTCACCGTCTTCAGCTACAACGGTGTATTCATCAGATGGGTATCTTGAAGAGGATCTTCTTTCTCGAGTTGGATATCTCGTCTGTTCTTCAGCTTGAGAACCCGGTTCATCATTCTCATCCAAGATCTCATCTTCAACTCAGACTTCATCATCAGCTTGTTGATCACCAATTTCTTCATTTTCTTGATTTTCTCCCCCTGCTTCAGCTTGGACAAGAGGGATGGGTTCTTCACGTCTGATAGAAACTCGGACTTTGGGCTTCGAGATGTCATGAATGGTCTCATCTTCATGAAAGATCACATCTCGGCTTCTCACGATCTTCTTATTGATTGGATCCCAAAGTCGGAACCCGAACTCACAGCTCGGCGAACCAAGATAGATGCATTCTTTAGTCTTTGCATCAAGTTTTGCCCTTTCATCTTTAGGGATATGCACGAAGGCTCGGCATCCAAACACCTTTAACTGATTATAGGCCGCTTTCCGACCTGTCCAAACTTCTTCTGGAATTTCTCCTTCAAGTGGCCGTGATGGTGAGAGATTGATCAAGTCAACAGCAGTTTTGACGGCCTCTCCCCAAAATGATTTCGGCAATCCGGTATTGGATAGCATACTTCGGACCTTCTCTTCAATAGTCCTGTTCATCCTCTTAGCAAGTCCATTCAACTGTGGAGTCTTGGGGGCGTCTTCTCAAGTCGGATCCCGGCCACTCTGCAATATGCATGAAAAGGGCCGCAATACTCACCACCATTGTCAGATCGAACCACCTTCAATTTCTTGTCAGTCTCCCTTTCAACCATAGCATGGAACTCTTTAAAGGATTGGAGTACCTGGTCTTTAGACTTCAACAAATAAACCCACACTTTGCGGGAATGGTCATCAATAAATGAAACAAAATACTGAGCTCCTCCAAGAGATCTTTCTGACATGGAGCAAACATCAGTATGGACGAGGTCAAGAATATACCTGCGTCTTCTGGGCTGATCTGGCTTCACAAAAGAAACCCGGTGCTGCTTTCCAGCTAAACAATGCGTGCAACTCTCCAACGCTTGGCCTTTCAATCCGGTTAGTAATCTTTTCTTGTGTAGGATCTGGAGCCCTTTCACGCTCATGTGCCCGAGGCGCTTGTGCCACAGCTCCAAGCTCGGCTCATCTCGGACAGAATTGGCTTCTCCGCCATTTATCTTTCCTTGCATCACGTACAAGGAGCCTTCTTTCTTACCTCTGGCAACAACCAAGTTTCCCTTGGCTAATTTCCACCTAATACAGCCGAAGTAGTTTACTAACCCGGCATCATCAAGTTTGCCTACCGAGATTAGATTCAATCGCATGTCAGGAACATGCCTTACATCTTTCAACACAAGTCGGCACCCAACATCCGTGGTCAGGGTCACATCACCGACACCAACAATCTTGCTGGTCACCTGATTTCCCATTTTCACAACTCCAAAATCACCACCTCGGTAAGAGGAGAAAAAACCTTTGTGTGGAGAAACGTGGAAGGAGGCACCGGAGTCAACAATCCAGGTGCAATCATCATATGCAACATTCAAATAATTATCCTCACCAAGGAGGAATATCTCGGCATTAGGAGTGGCAGCCACCGCTGTGGTGCTCTTGTCTTCCCTCTTCTTGGGAATAATCTGATCCGGCTTTACAGAGCCGTTCTTCTCATCATTCTGCAGAGTCCAGCAGTCTGGCTTCTTATGGCCTGCCTTTCCACAGTAAAAACACTTCAATTCATATTTTGGCTTTGACCGACATCTGGACTTTCCTCTTCTATCACGATCTCGACCCCGACATTCGCTTCTACCCTGGGAGTCGGATTTCCCTTTGTTCTCAGCAACGTTGGCCTCAGACGTGCTCAATGTACCTCGTTCTTTTCTCCTGGATTCTTTGCCCAGGAGACTGTTTGTCACGACATCCATTTTCAATTTTCCATCTTGAGTCGAATTATTCAAAGTCACCACCAGAGTATCCCAGCTTTCTGGCAGCGAGCTAAATAGCAGCAATGCCTGCAATTCTTCATCAATTTTCATATCAGCTTTTAACAACTGATTCACAATACCTTTGTAGGTGTTGAGGTGTTCTATCATGCTCATGCCGTCCTTGTATTCTAGCTTCACAAGTCGACGAACCAGGTGTGCTTTGTTCCTGGGAGTCTTCTTCTGAATCAAGTACTAGAACTTCGTACATAATTCATACGCGTTCGTGAACTCGGACACGTGCTCAAAGAGGCTCTTGTCAATATATTTTCTGATTGTAGCTACCGCCTTACGACTCTGGATCTCCCACTCCTTATCGGTTTTGCCTGCCGGTCTGTCATCAAGGATAATGGGCTCATGTAAATCTTTGCAGTAGAGATGATCTTCCATCATCGGTTTCCAGTAGGTGAAATTGTCTGCGGTCAACTTGAACATATCTTCATCATGGGTTATGCCACTGGTCTCCATCTCGTCTCTCTCAGAACCTGTCAAACTCGGGCTCTGATACCACTGTTGGGAACTCGGTTCCCTCAAACTCGGCTAAGAATCCTTTTGTGTGGAAGTCAATCAACTAGATCCGGAGCTCGGATCTCGGTAGTATCTCGGCCTGTAATAACCAGGTCGGAAGCGCAGCGGAAAAATCAAAAACAAATAGGAGAGAGAAGAAGAACACAACCAGATTTTAACGTGGAAAACCTTCTCCAATGAAGAAGTAAAAACCACAGGACCTAGTCCAGATCAAAATCCACTATGAAAATAATGGTTACAAGAATCAAATACACCAATGTGGTGGTTAACTCAACCTCTCCAACAATGGTGATAATCAAACTACCCTAGAGATGTTTCTCTCAAACTCTCCCTAGAGATCTCTCAAATGCAACGCATAAAACATTGCTCAAACAATCAAATCTCAAATATCTCAAACAATTTTCTCTCAAAACATCATCTCACCTCATCACACTCAACCTCACACACACAAGCTTATATAGGTGAGGGAGATTAACCACTCAAGGGATGTGACCCTTGAGCCTTGCACCAAGCTTAAAAGTCTTATAGATAGCTAATTTTGATCATCGATTTGCTTATATGTAATGATTTATATATCTAATAAATCAAAGTTATTATAATTAAATAGAATCAATTGTCAAAATTGAGAATGTAAAATGATCCGAGCATTTTTCAAAATAATTATTATTCAAGATATTGCACAAATATTAAGAAATTTATTAATTATTCAATGGCAAAATTACTCTTTCATTTCATTTATATTTTTTTCATTCTCCTTAGTAGAAATACCAAGAGACAATAATGAAATTAAAACAAAATAATGCCTTCTTTATTTTTTTGAAGGGACAAATAATTTTAAAATATTAAAATTTATATAATAAAATGTGCTTGAATTTATTTATTTTATTAATACAAACATAATATTACAGATTCAATTCATACGTAGATTACTTATCCAAAAAATTATCAAACTCAGTTATATAACATGTTTCGAACTTTGACAGTTACTCTCTAGAGGTTCAAAAAACAAAAGGAAGATATATTATTTATTATTTAGTGAACCATAGAACAAAACATAATATTATATCATGGGATTATAAAAATGATAGATAACGAAAGGAAGACACGAAGGATAATATTATTTATATACTTTTTTATTATATCATTTTTACCCTACCTTTCATAAATAATAAAATAAGAATAATATATATTTTTGGTATAGACAATAATATATATTTTAATATATTATCTCTTTTTCCTTTTTTTAGAATTGATGTAAAGAAATGTGTGAAAAATGGTGGTGTAAGTTGAAGCATCATTTTCTAGAGCCGTTTGATAGATAAATTTTTTTTTTTCGATTCCCAAAAAATTTACATTGGGAATTATACTTACTCGTCTTTGTTAGTAAGATTCTTTAATATTTTTCTAGAAAAAAAAAACAAAAAAATTTCCTAGGAATTAAATCTGTAAATAAGAATCTCAAGGAATAATATCATCACGTGGGGGTGTATTTTTGGATTCATACCTAGTGAAATTTTTTTACATAATTTATAAGACATAAATAACTCTACTTTAATATTTTCATAATTAAGATACTCTCTTTTTTTTTTTTTCAAGCTCTAGCCGTGATACTTTTCACATAATTATGAGTTCCTTTTTTTCCTCTTACAACGCGTTTATCCATAACGATACTAGTTTCAAAACAGTCAAATTCGTTTGGAAAATTTGGGATTGATATCTAGCATTACATTTTGACCATTTTGTGGCATATCATAATTTTTTTTCAAAAGTTAGTTTTGTAAAATCAGCCCACTCTAGTAATCATTTATTCAACCAAACATAAATCAGGAAATTTAAGCAAATAATTCTTATTTTGAATATTTTTTAATCTACAAAATAGTTTTTTGATGATATTTCTGAGAAATTTACTTTCACAGCATATTTTTCAAAAATTATTTGGTATACTAAAATATTTTTGAAAATATTGGATTAATTTTTTTGATACTATATTTTATTATTTTTTTCAAAAAAATTAATTTATATTTTTTCATGGTCTGGATTTTCTGAAATGACATTTTTTGGATAGTATTTTTTGGTGATATTTTGTTTAAAAAATATACAAAAAATTAAATCGTCAAAAAATAACTTTCTTGAAAAAAAATTCTCATGGAATTCTAGAAACCCACTCTCAATTTCGCATGTAACCGTTCTTAGAGGCTAGAGTTGTCATCCCCAACACTTTGATAGCGCTGTGAAGTGAACTAACTAGCCATTCAGGTACGTCAGTACACTTTTTGTCTCTTTACATTTCTCTATTGTTATCTCTGCCTCCACTGCATTTATTAAGTTTTTGCGGCATATTAAATAATATTTTTATGATTATATTATATTTAATATTC